>BPLR01001817.1:0-150760 GCA_021605095.1 Caerostris extrusa
ACGATTATGTTAAAGCCAACTTTCACAAGAAGAAAACGCGAGCGAACAAACATCTATAATGAAGCATCGATAACGTATTAAGAGATTTGGGCAGAATCTAACCTGTTTCCATGGAAACCAGTTGGAAAACAAATGTGTTTAGTATACGAACACGCATCTTTTTTTTCTCCAATCGATTTGCTCCAAGATAAATGGAGTATTTTGAGACAATATGAATGGAATTGGTTATTTATTAGATTGCTTGTTTTTCCATTATTGTTGGACGTGAAAAGCGAGAGCAACGCACAATTGAAAGGTGTTGTAATTATGTGTTCACGAAAAACATTTTGTCAAAGACGGTATTGAAAAAGACAGTTCGTAAATCGATGTGACCAAAGTCGATAATTATATTTAGTTTTATAGAACAGGAACAACACAATCTTAATGAAAATAGAAATTTACATTGTAAAAATTTTGTACGCTTTTTTTGTATAGAGTTAAAATGCATTAATAATATTCAAGATATAATAACACGAATATTATTTTTGGCGTAATTTAACACGAGTGCATTAAAACTTATTTTAATTCAGAAATGCATATATGACACAGAATTTTGTTCATTTAAGTGTTAATTAGATTTAGTATAAATAACTGGATACATATAAATAATTAATTTGTTAACTGCAAGATATTTTCTTAAATTATATTTCTCAATAGGTTGCAAATTATGCATAACAGCGACACACGCACAGAAAGAAAGAAGTAACAAAAAACAGAAAAAAAAATATATATAGGAATTAATTTCTACTTCGGGTTTAAAGAATATTTTGACATTTAATCAATGAATTCAAAAATATGTATTAGCAGGAGATTTCCATAATTCTTATAATTATTTTCATAATTATTCTTTTTAATTCTAATTTCTTCCATAATTATTCCAATAATTTTATAGATTTCGTTGAATCGATTTCTTTGAATTCAATTATTATTATACAAACGCGTTATTTTTTTGGTGTTATGTTTTCTTACTTTCTGAATTTTCAGTAAATATACAATCAATAAAATAAAATGCAAGATGTAGCACTACACATTCTATGGAAAAAAAAAAAAAAATTTACATAATGTATAATATTGTTTGAATTGTATTTATTAATGCACTGACCATTTTCTATATATATCTGCAGAAACTTAATTTTTATTTAAAATATTACTAGCTGTCAACGTCATTAAAATGCAATTTTTAGATACTTTAACGTTTATTTTATGTCATTAAAGGCTTATTTACTTGTATAATAATGGTTAAAACTTAATTCATTTTTGGCTTCATAAAAAGTATCTTTTTTATTTTAATTCAATATGCTCATCAGATTTTATAAAAATCTCGTTTGTAATAAACAAAAAAAAAAGAAAAACCAATTTTGGAAAATTACTTATCTTATCACAATTATTATTATGCACAATTTGTTTTACTCTAATAATAAGATAAATGTTATCGTATCAGTTGTAAAATAAATAAATGTTATTTTATCAGTTGTAAAATAAATAAATGTTATTGTATTCAAAATCATAAAGGCATTTTGTCAAAAACTCTAACTTTCTGTGATTTTTAAGCAACTTTAACTGTAAAATGCAAAATATAAATACATATTTAATGATTTCATATTATAAAAGTAAATTACGTGTAATTATCTTTAATTTTTAATCAATATTTTATATTATCAATTTTAATATCACCATTTTTATTTTATTGAATCTAGGGAAAAAAGTATGTTATTTTAAACGCTTGAAAAACTACTTTAGCACTTTAACAACACACAAACACACATACCCTCATATATATTATTTTATTTGAAAGTAAGCAATTTTGGTTCAGGGCCAGCAAATTGATTTGAGGTAAGAAATATGTTGCTCACCTCCAAAGCAATCTGTTGGCCCTAACCAAATCTTGAAGCTTTCTTCAGTAAGTGATAAATAATAACAATCAACAAAATTTCATTCTTTCCAAAAACATAAAGCAGTGTTATTAAACATTCAAGTCTTTCAAAAGTACTTTGGCTTATTGCTTTAAAAATACATTTTTCTCTTTCAAATAAAATGCTAAGGCTTCAAATCAAGATTCATGAAGCATGCTTTGAGATAAGAATTAGTTGAGAGGTGAATATGCGCGTGAATGTTTAAACCATTTAAAAAATAATAATATTAAAGTTTTTAAAGTAAGATAGTTTTGCAAATAATTGCTTATGATTATGAGAAATCAATTGAAATGAATGAGAAATCATGAGCAATATTTTCTTACAAAACAGGTTCAATATTTTAAAAGAAAACATTTATGGAATACAAAATTTTATTTTGAGTTTGTCATCACTGAGTAAGTTAGCCGTACGTAAACGTTCTTTTTGACTTAAACACGATATCTAAACTTAATACCTTTTTCACTTGTGTCTTATGCTAATGGCTGCCAAGGCTAAATTTGTGATGAACTTTTGTTAATACTTTTTTATTATTCAGACTACCTTTGCTATATCCCTTGAATTAAAAATATGGATAAATAAGCAAAATGTTAATATCAAAACACTAAACTAAACTCGCGTGTGTATCAAGGAAGCAATTTATCAAAAGTGAAAAACAATTTCATTAATAATTAGAAAATATGAAGAAAAATATTTTTAGTGGTTCATTTAACAACAATTCAGTAAGAATAAATTGTAACTTTTAATACCGATTGATAGTATAAAAGCAGTAGAATAAATTATTTCTTTTAATTAAATTCAAGCTACAAACAATTTCAACCCCAAAATTTATTATAGAAAAAAAAAAAAAGAATTGATTCCAGGAAATGTAAAGTCGAGCTCGGAAGGAAGAATTTATTGTTTAATTAATAAAGTAAAGTTGTTTGGAATATTTCATGTATGAGTAATGCAACACTGACTTTTAATACACATTTAGTGGTTAAAATTAATAATATGATAAAATTATCAATTCTGGCAACTAACTCCTAATTACGAACAATTCCAACTCCAACTATGGAAACAATAAAACAAATTGAATCCTAGAGATATAAAATCGAGTGGTGAAAAACACTTTTATTGTTTAATTAATAAAGTAAAAATTGTTTGAAATATTTTATGTATGAGTAAAATAACAGTGACTTTTAATACACATTTAGAGGTTAAAATTAATAATATGATAAATTATCAATTCTGGCAACTAACTCCTAATTACGAACAATTCCAACTCCAACTATGGAAACAATAAAAACAAATTGAATCCTTGAGATATAAAAGTCGAGCGGGGAAAAAACAATTTATTGTTTAATTAATAAATAAAATTGTTTGAAATATTTTATGTATGAGTAAAGTAACAGTGACTTTTAATACACATTTAGGGTTAAAATTAATAATATGATGAATTATCAATTCTGTTTCAACTAACTGGCAACACTATAAAAAGAATTGACTCCAGGAGATGCAAAACGGAAAGTATTTATTCCAACTCCAACTGTATCAACAATAGGGGTTAAAAGAAATTATCACTACAAGGCATGCAGAAGCATGCGGAATCGAGTTGCCCCAGACAACCCAAAGAGTGCATTACATGGAATACTCGTGGACTAATGTTCTTCGTAACGATCTTTCAATCAAGCAACGCATTTACGAGCGAGTAACAAGCCACGGACATTTGATCCTCTGAACCCACCCTTTGTTCGAATTTCGTTCTTTTTTTTATTCCATATTATTATTATTATTATATTTTCCTTTATCGGAACGTATATTACCTATTTGGGATTCCCCCTTTTGTCGAAGTTGCCAACGGGAAGATAAAATTATTGACTTTGCAATGGACGGTGGCATGGAGCCAGCCAAAGAGAGATTGTGGATTAATGTCGTTTGGTTAAAAGTCCCACCCGTCTACCGTGTCGATGGATGAAAGCTATTTTTAACAACTCCTCTCTATCACCTACTGGGATCCGATAAAGCGATAGATTGCCCGGACTGGAATTCCGGAGGAGAGTTATTCGGGACATCAGCTCGGATTCGAATTCCATTTATTAAGGTGGTCGAAATGGAGGATTCTTTGAGATTTGTCAGGAAGTCAATTACAAAGCTCTGGTGAAACGTGATATAAATAAATTTAGAAACTATGATGCCGCTATCTGAATCAAGTAGTGATAGCTAAACTGAAAATTTTATGATGAATTGGACACATAATAGACATATTCTTTTTTAATTAAATATATTTTTTCCTGTAAATTAACCAATTTATATTTAGAAACTGATGATGAACTGGTAGTAAAACTGAAAAATATCTTAATTTTTTTATATTTAATTTGAATTAAAATATATTTTTCCTACGCAGCCAAGAATTAACCGATTTATATTTAGAAAAAAACTTTGTCCTTAAAGTTTTTCTTGAGTAAAAGAAATTAATATTTTTATTATTATTAAAAATTATTATTTTTCAAGTAATAGTATTTTCAACAAAATAATTAAATTTTATAAAATCAAAAACATAAACTGAAAATTTTATTATGATGAATCCGTGCTAAAACAGAAAAAATCTTAATTATTTTATATAATTTGCTTAGATAAACTTTAAGGACATATTCTTTTCTAAGTAATTGCATTTAATACAAAATAATTCCATTTTTATAAACTCAAAATAAAAATTTAAAATTTCACTGAATTTATTTTATTTGTACAAATAAGAAATCAATTATATGACAAAACAGGGGGTATATTTTTAACTATTCGTCATGCCTACAGTGATAGATGAAATTAGATTGTCTGGACTAGAATTGTAGAGAGTTATTCGAGGCATTAATTTTTGGATTCGGATTCATTTATTAAGGTAGCCGAAATAGAGGATTCTTTGAGATTTGTCAGGAAGTCAATTACAAAGCTCTGGTGAAACGTGATATAAATAAATGATGCCGCTATCTGGAATCAAGTAGGATCGCCCGAATATAGGATTGGACACGTAATATTTTAATTAAATATATTTTTCCCTGTAAATTATCAGATTTATATTTAAAAACTGTGGTAGTAAAACTGAAAAATATCATAATTCTTTTTTATAATTTTCTTAGCGAAACTTTATGGATATATATTATTTTCCAAGTAATATAAGGATTAAGGAAATATTATTTAAGGATATATTATTTTCAAGTAGGATCACTCGAATATAGGATTGGACATATAAAAAATTTAATTAAATATTTTTTTTCCATGTAAATTATTCGATTTATATTTAAAAACAATGATAAACTGATAGTAAAACTGAAAAATATCTTCATTCTTTTATATAATTTGCTTAGAGAAACTTTAAGGATATATTCTTTTCTAGTAGTTGCATTTTGAACAAAATGATTCAATTTTATAAAGTCAAAACATGAAATGAAAATTTCAGTGGAATTTATTTTGTTTGTACTAGAAAGAAGTCAATTATATGACAAAGCTGAGGGGCATATTTTTAACTATTCGTCATGCCCTACAGTTATAGATGAAGTAGATTGTCTGGACTAGAATGCAAGAGAGATATTCGAGGCATTAATTTGATTCGGATTCCATTTATTGAGGAAATCGAAATAGAGGGTTCTTCGATATTTTATCAGGGGTCTATTATAAAGGCCTAGAGAGACGTGATATAAATAATTCAGGCTTTATCTATCTTTAAAAATAATATATATGTTTGTTGGAGTGTAAACTCGCAGCTACCCGACTTCAAAATACTAGTGTCCTTTAAATAAATTTTTATTTTAAACTATCTAAAAGACAGTTCCGAGTACATATCATCGCTATTGCCAATTATTAAAAATCCCAAAACCAATTACAATTACCAATACTTCTATTACAATTATGATTTATTTTATTTAAAAATGCAATTGTTGCTTTAATGTATATTTTAAAATTACAAACATTGCCATATTGCCAATTCTTGCCATCCTTAAATCTTTAAACTTAAAAAGATGGCAAGATTAAGAACTTGGCATCTTTTTTTTTAAATTAATTAAAAATAATACCTAAAAAACATCATGAAAAAATAATTGAAATTGTTCTGTTTAAATTAATAATTAAATACTAGACAATAATCTTAATTAAATCGAAATGATTCCAAAAAAATTCCTTCTATAGATCTATTCAATAAAAAAAAGAAATATATCTAAGAGTTTCAGTACTTTCAAAAATTTTTTTTTTTTTTGTATGACACAGAATATTTAAAATTTTCTTATTCCATGTTCTAAAACGAAAAATCCACACGAAATAATAAATCATCCCAAGCCTATGATGTTAAGAATTTTATAGCAGTTGATTTTAACTATTCCTCTGCTAAAACATCCGTCTCGTTATTACTCGTTAATATATTATTATTATTAGATTACTCATATTTTTCGAATTATGAATAAATAAACTATAACAAAAATAAAAATTGTTAAATATTTCATAACACAACGAAGATTATTTTTTACAGTTTTCTAAATCTTAATGCACAATTTAAACTAAAAAATTTGTTAAAAATAAAATTACCTATTTACGTGAAGTTATATAATTTTATATTACCTATCTTAATGATTAAAAATACTTAAACATATTACCTTTTTTTAACCATTCCGTTACTTTAATTCAATTTGAAAAAAAAAGCGGTTTATCCATATATTTTAATCAATGTTGTTCTTGAATTTCCATATTACATTATTTGTATTTTGTACTCACCTGAAAGAAAAATATAAAAATATTAGAATATAAAGTAAAATAAAAACATTTCTGAACTTTTAATTATAAAATTGCATTCAAACTACTTGTTATTAAATTAAAAAAAAAATACGTTTTATTATTTACTATACTTTGAATATACTTATATATTGATGACAAATTATTTTTAAAAATTACGAATGAAAGTTTTGGTCATTACATAAATATTTCAAATCTACAAATAATCAGATAAAATATAAATTTTTAATAATTTAATCATATTTGTTATTTTGAAAGATAATGTCATACATGATGAAAATTTTTAAATGGTTTTACTGGAAAATATATAAATCAGTAGTCTTAAAAATTTGAAATCTACTATATTGCATTTTAAGATTTTATGTATTTAATTATTTATATATTTAATGCACAATTGATATCCTAAAACAAAAAATATGAAAACATTTTAATTTGAAGAAAATTTTCCCATTAACAAAGTTAAAAATGTTACTTTGCTTCTAATAGATATATTTTCTGCATACATATATAGTATATATAGTATTATGTAGCATTTTTCTGTATATATATATATATGTAGACGACCCCTGATGATTAAATAAATCAAGGTGCTTATAAAGAATAAAAAGTTGAATAATGTGTTAATAATTAAATACAGACAGATCGGCCAGAAGTCATTCATCCATGATTACAGTAAAAGATTATTTTCATTGCCGATATACAAAATATAATATATAGAATAATAACGCCATTCATTGTCCAAGAAATTAATAAACATGAAAATATGTAGGAATTCATGTTTTTACAATGTTTCCAATGTAATCCTTTGTATTAAGACTAAAAATATTTACATTTTACAATGCAGTTCAACTTCCTTTTGTTTTAAGTTGGAACAAAAAAGAAATTTTTATCATATAAAAAATTCTATCTATTTTTTTTTACTAATAACTGAAATAGGAAATGTAGGGAAAAAGTTTTTTACTTTAAAGAAGTTCTTCGTATATATTGTTATGGTGACACTCATGGTAAATTTTGAATTTTATTTTTTATAAAAAGTACGAAATCTAACAACAATATGACATATATTAATATATAATTAAACATAAATAAAAATATATATTATAAAACATAAATATTATAAAACATAAATAAAAAATATTAGCATTTTTAAAGAGTGTTATTCTCATACTTTCTTTCATACTTTATATCTGATTCTTGTCCAGCAAACTATAGCTGCAATTTTTTTAATCATTTTCACAAAGAGAGTGAATAAGATTAAAAATAAATCTTCGTTGGAATTATTTGTGATCGTAATTATCTTGAATAATTTGATGAGAGGTACTTCAATCAAGATGCATCTGAAAGTTCGTTGAATGAAAAATTTCAACAAACCGATTAGCAGAAAGATTAACTCTATTTAACATAACATTTTCAATGAAAGTTAATACTTTTGCAATAATTCTTTCAAATTAATGTTATATGGAAATTCATATTTCATAGCAAAAAAAGTTTTGTAAGGAAAAAAAATTAAATTTCTTCTGTAAATTTTAACTTGAAGATATTCCACAATAATAAAATTTTGTTCTATATTATCAATATTCTTTTGGAATAATAATAATAATAATTTTTTAACTGAGGCATATAACCTGAAATAATCATTTAGACTATAGAAAAGTATTTCTTCCTTTATCAAAAGTTGACCCATTTTATTATATCTCAATTTCGTTAACGCTTGTGAAAAACGTCATCATACTTCAATAAAAGAATAAAATAGAATAATTAGTACTTATTTATACTTATTATAGAACAATTATTACTTACATAACGATAAATACTGCTGATCAAAGAAATTTATCGTTATGTAAGTAATAATTATTCTGTAATAAATCTTTTGAAGCACTAAAATAATTTAAAATCTCTCTTGCAAAAGGAACTTTTACTACCATTTTCACAAGTATATGTAACGTCACTTGAATGCTAATTCATATTCATTTAGAAAAACTTTTCTATATATAAAGCAACACATTCATATTTAACGGAACCACCATAAAAAATGGAAAGGACATGAAATTTTTGAAACCGTTTCATCCTCAAACGTATCGTAATGACCGTTCGCGTGCTGATCAGATTGGGTGTGGTGGTCTTTGGGGATAAGTGATATATACTCCGACAACGTCATTAAATGGAAAATCACCCATGCAACTGGTCCGGCAACAGATTTGAGTCCGATTGAGCTTTGGAATGTCTTGTTTTGACAAGCTCGGGTTTGTATTGATTAAAGCTAATGTTTATCTAGAAATAGTGAATGTATTGCAACAGAAATTATCATTAGTAAGCAACGGCATCGCAAAATGTCGTATTGTTTTAGTTGATTTTCATGTCTTAGATTTTTTATGATTCTGGAATACATTTTTTATGTTCTAATATTATATAGGCAAACACTTAGATAGTTGTCTTAGATGCCTTAAGGCAAGCGCTACGCCGACTTTACTTACTTAGCACTACCCAGGAGGTGCGTTTAGCTTGAAGATAAGCAACGGATTCGGAGTAACAATATCCCCGCAACGCTCTACGATCATGTTAGACCGGAACCTATGGTTTAAAGTGGATTCCGAACCACTACAAACATCTATGGCACCTTCGGGACTCGAACCCGAAAACTGTGATACCGAGTGCCAGAGCGCTAGCCACTCGGCCATTCAGGGGGAAACCAGCGGCCAATCGTCTACAAAAATACTTACACACATTATTCCTAACACCATTACGTGCCTCCTATAGTGAAAGTAGCGAATTGAATACAGTAGCCAGGCGAATTATATAGTTGAAAAGTGATTTTTTATGTGTGACGCTCTAAAATCATGAAAGTAATTTTTTAAAAATCACTGTACATATTTAAATTTATAAACTCACATGAGTTGAATTTAAATACATATGGGCAATATCTTTTTTTTTTTTTTTTTGGAATGTCGAGTTTTGACAAGTTTGGGCTTGTATGGTCTAAAGCTAATATTTATTTATAAAAAGCGAATTTATTGTAACAGTAATTATCATTTGCAAGTTACGACATCATGAAATGTTTTTAGGACTTTATTATTTTAGTTGAGTTTTATGTCTTTTGTTTTTTATGAATCTGGAATATTGTGTTCGCTTTAAATTGCCTTCAAAAAACAGAGGTGGAAAAGTTGGAAGTAATTTTTCATATTATATGAGGAAACCGGAGGCTAATAGTCTACAAAATGCTTATACACATTATTCCAATGGTTTTTATGTGCCTTCTATAGTGAAAGTAGTGAATGGAATACAGTATTCGGGCTAATTATATCATTGAAAAGTGATTTTTGTGTGTTATTGTCCAAATTAATGAAAGTAATTTTTTTATTATCACTTGACATATCTAAATTTATAAACACAGATGAGTTGAACTTAAACAGATATGAATCTTTAGAGCTTTGGAATATCTTGTTTTGACAAGTTTGGGCTTGTATCTACTAAAAAGCTAATATTTATCTAGAAATAGCGAATTTTTCGCAACAAAAAAATGACTATTTGCAAGCTACGATATCGGAAAATGTCTTAAGACTTTATTATTTTACTTGATACTAATGTCTTTTATTTTTTATGAATCTGGAATATTGTATTCGCATTGAATTGTCTTCAAAAATCAGAGGAATAAAAGTTGGAAGTAATTTTATATCATATGTGAAAACCAGCAGCTATTCGTCTACAAAATGCTTACACACATTATTCCAATCACCATTATGTGCCTTCTATAATGGAAGCAGTGTATGGAATACAATAGCCAGGTTAATATTATCATTGAAAAGAGATTTTTTATGTGTGATGCTCCAAAATTATGGAAGTAATTTCTTAATAATCAATTTACATATCTAAATTTATAAGAACATAGGAGTTGAACTTAAATAGATATGAACAATATCTTTCTTATTAGCTTTGAATGTCTTGTTTTGACAAGTTTGGGCTTGTATTGATTAAATATAGTATTTATCAAGAAATAGCGAATTTCTGGCAACAGAAATTATCATCTGTAAGCTACGACATCGCGAAATGTCTTAATACTTTCTTATTTTAGTTGAGTCATATGTCTTACTTTTATGAATTTGTAATATCGTGTTCCCCTTGAATTGTCTTCAAAAATCAAAGGAAAGTTTGTTATAATTTATATGTCATATGTGAGAAACCTTTTAAAAAATTTCCACCAGCTGCTAAAACGTCTACAAAATGGTAATGTGCCTACACACATTTTTTCCAATCACCATTATGCGTCTCCTATAATGAAAGTAATGCATGAAATGCAATAGTCAGGCTAATATTATCGTTAAAAAATTATTTTATGTGTGACTCTCAAAATTATAGAAGTAATTTCTTAATAATCACTTTACATATTTAAATTTATAAGTACAGATATGTTGAATATAAATACATACGAGCAATATCTTTTCTTTTTAACTTTGAATGTCGTGTTTTGACAAGTTTGGGCTTGCATTGATTAAAGCTAATTTTTATCTAGAAATAGAGAATTTGTAGCAACAGAAACTAACATTTGCAAGCATTTGACATTGACATTAAAAAATGTCTGAAGACTTTCTTATTTTAGTTCAGCCATATGTCTTTTATTTTTTATGAATCTGGAATATTGCATTCGTCTTGAATTGTCTTCAAAAATCCAAGGAATAAAAGTTTAAAGTAATTTTCGTGTTATATGGGAAAAACAGCGGCTAATCGTCTACAAAATGCTTACACACATTATTCCAATCGCCATTATGTGTCTCCTATAATGAAAATAGTGAATGGAATACGATAGTCAGGCTAATCTTATCATTGAAAAGGGAATCTAAAATTATGAAAGTAATTTTTTAATAATCACTTTACATATTTAAATTTATAAGCACAGATAAGTTGAACTTAAATAGATATGAACAATATTTTTCTTTTTAGCTTTGGAATTTGTTGTTTTGTCAAGTTTGGGTTTGTATCGACTAAAGCTAATATTTATCTATAAAAAGCGAATTTATTGTGACAGAAATTGTCATTTGTAAGCTACGACATCATAAAATATCTTAAGACTATGTTATTTTAGTTGAGTCTTATATCTTTTATTTTTCATGAATTTGGAATATCGTATTCACCTTAAATTGTCTTCAAATACCAGAGAAGGAGATATTTGAAGTAATTTTCATGTCATATGGGAAAACCAGCGACTAATCGTATATAAAAGGCTTACAAACATTATTTCAATCGCCATTATGTGCCTCCTACAGTGAAAGTAGTGAATGGAATACCGTAATCAGGCTAATCATATCGTTAAAAAGTGATTTTTATGTGTGAGGCTTCAAAATTACGAAATTAATGTCTAGTTAATCACTTTATATATTCCTTCATACTAAATAAAGATTACTAATGACTTATGTCATTAGTAATCTTTATTTAGTACTGAAGTCTTAAGGAAAAAAGCTTATTTATAATTGAAATCCAAAAATTGTTTGCCAATAATAATAGAAGCACTATGAATTAAAACTATAATAATAATTCCTTAATTTTTGTTTGGAGAACATTCTATCATCTAGAACAATGAACAGTTTTGTTAAATAAAATTTGATTGCGCAAAAGTAAGGAGCAATATAAAATATTTTTCTATCCTCCAATTTTTATAGTAGGATAATTATATTTAATTTAAGAAAAAGTTTTGAACATTTCTGCAAATTACTAATATATTAAATTTTTATTATAAATAATTAATTAAATTAGAAAGACATGTATCTGTATATTACAATGTTTTTTATACAAATTGGTCTTTGTTTCAAATATCACACTATCATACTAATTAACAATTGCACACATTATTTAAAGAACCAAATTTAATGTAAAATGTTTAAATATACAACAATTCTCTCTAAACTAATAATAACTTTTCTTCTAACTAATTTTAACTTTCTAATAAATAACTTTTTCTGCAAAAAATAATTATTGATAATAATGTAAGGTCCATACATGCTTGTAACATCAATATCGGCAAAAATAATGAATGGTATTATCAAAAGAATAGCTTTCTTTATATATTATTCATTATTTCTGCACGCAATTTGAACACTATACAGGCTTTTATATGTAATTACCCCATTTTTATTAAAAATTATTTGATCTACGGGAAGTTAGATCATTACAAAGTTGTGTTAGGTGTGGTAAAAGTCATTTCAAACACTTAATCGTTTTTCTGTTTTCATTCCTTTATTTTCCTGTTACAAAGGTACAATATAAAAAAAAAGGTAATATTCACATGGATGAATTGAATCAATATGCATATTAGAAGGGCTTGAAATTATCAAACATGTCAACTTTTGTAGCAGATAACTATCGATTATATATTTATCGCAAACCGACTAATTATATTCATGAAAACTATTAGATATTTTCTGAAGTGCACCTAACATAAAAAAGTATTACATGAATCTGTTTACTTACATGGTAGTATTTTAATACCTTAATGAAAGCAATATTTTTAGTATTGTAGACAATTAAAGGTAATAATAGTAAAATAGACAAGTATAATACATAAAAAGAGTAATTTATGGAAAAGTTTGATTTTTTGACAGACACTAACTATACTGAATTAAATCTATAATTTTATAACTTAAAGACAAATTGAAATATACATTAAGGGTACATGAAAAGCATTTTATACTTGTGGTTAGTCCGATTTTGTTTCGGAACCTTAAAAGCTAGCAAAATATATTCAACAAAATGTACTACAAGAGTTTATTAATTTATCTGCAAGAAAATTGTATTCAAATATATGTTGATAATTTATTACATTTTATTCTCATTTAATTTCAAAAATATTTTCTGGTTTGTTCCGTAAAATCAGGAATAAGAAAGATTTATGATAATTATGAAAACATTATTAAGGAAATATTTTCATAACTTAATTTAATTCCTTAATATTTAGTTTTCTAGACTTTTTGCCATTTATCAATACATTAAATATTAACCTTACAAACTTAAATTATTATTATTAAATGCTGAAATTAATAAACAAGTCATCTAAAACAATTTGCAATAGTTTATTTCATATATTAATCTATTAATCGTAGTTTAAATTATTTTAAACCGTAAATGAATTTTAAATTTAACAATTAATTTTATTCTTAAAATTTTAGTAAACTTTAGTATCAGTTTAGTTTTCGTTTTTCAAAAAGAAAGTTAAGTAAAGAAAAAGTTATTCTAAATTAAATGACGAAAAATAATAAATATTAATAAAATTTTAATAATTCATGCTGTTTTTTTTTTTTAAATTGCTAATTTTGATAATATTGATAATTTTTTTGATAACGGTTAGATTCTATGAAAAATTTATGGCCCAGAAGTTCTCAACAACTTTTTCAAGCACTAATTGTCCTGAAAAATAGCATATGGTATGAAGTAAAACGATTCACATTACCTTCTCAACTTTTAGCTAGTTTTAATTTATGCTAACATAGAATTATATTTAATTCAAGAGATTAAAATGTAACTTAGTTAATTTTTCTAAAGACATTTAATATTAATGTTTGCCAAACAGAAAAGTAATTTAAATGAAATTCTAGAGTCTATTTTACTCACTTAATTACTTTAAGTATTAACTTAATATATTTTTCAACGCTGTTTACAATCAAAATTATGTAATACATTAATTAATTAGAAAGACAGTATCATATTTTTAATTAACTACAATTTTACCATTTATCAGTAAACTTCACTAACTTACACATTTTTTTTTGGTTCAATTTCAGATCATCACTATACTATATTCACTATACTGTTTCACCTGAAATGTGAAATTAAAGAGAACGATTATTCTGGTCACAAGCAAGAAAACTATTTATAAGCAAATTGCTAATAAATAATGTACAAACTTTTTCATGCGCACTTTTTTGTGGAGATACTAAAGTTTCTAATTCATTAATTTGTTAACCCTGAAGGTATACAGAGAGAAAAATCATAATTCCTTAAAAACCTTTTTAAATATTTATTTATTATAATAAATACTGAAGCGATATACCAACAACGTATCCTGTTCAATCTGAGCCCAAACCGTTAAGTAAGCATTCACGCTCTTTTAAACCTCTTCAATTTTTCATCGCCTATCTGTTGTAGACCCATTGTTTGCATGCGTTCGGTTAAGGATTACAGCATGGTAACGAAATATTAAAAGTATCCCCGGAACGTGGCTAGCCCAAGTACATTGAATCTCATCTGGGCTCTGTCAACCCTTGGTGAAATTTTAATGCGTTTCTGGTGATGGATCGCTTAGCAGTTGACTCGGTATCCAAAACATTGGGTAGCCTGGGTCAGTGTTGTCGCAGGTCCTGAAGCGTGCGAATTAACCTGTCAAAAAATGAATGAACAGCACAGCTAGCCGAAGAGGGACAAAGAAAAGTGTGCTGCAGAGTATTTTAGGATGGTGGAGTAATTGACAAGTTTTCTTTTGTATGTCGGAATTGAATTCATTGATCGGTACTAGTCGATGATGTAAAAGTTTTTCAAAGTAAAAAAAAGGAAATTCTGTGAAATTGTCTGGGTTCTGGAAACATTTTATAGGACGTTGAGATACTTTATTACAGAATGCATTGTAGATTAACAGTGTCCGGGATTTCACTGAAAATAGTGGCGTGGGGATGGATACGTATTGGTCTTCCTATTCAACGTGGCGAAATTCAACAATTAATTTAGCACTTTCATGTTTATTATATGAAGAAGAAAGGTACATGAGTTGATTAGAATACATAAATAATTTATAAACCATAAATCTGAATGTTTAAACACAGAAAACCTGCTTTTACTTTTAATCTTCGACATACAGTAATACAAAAGCACAATTCTATTAACATTATAATAGTTAGTGATAAAGGTAACTTGAATATGATTCGCATTTACAAATTGAATATTGTAAAGCGTGCGAATTAACCTGTCAAAAAATGAATGAACAGCTCAGTTAGCCGAAGAGGGACAAAGAAAATTGTGTGCTGGAGAGTATTTTAGGATGGTGGAGTAATTGACAAGTTTTCTTTTGTATGTTGGAATTGGATTCATTGATCGGTACTGGTCGATGATGTAAAAGTTTTTCAAAGTAAAAAAAAAAAAAGAAATTCTGTGAAATTGTCTGGTTCCTGGAAACATTTTGTAGGCGTTGAGATATTTTAATCGTTCGGTTTTATTACAGAATGTATTGTATATTAACTGTATCCGCGATTTCATTGAAAATAGTGACATGAGGATGGATGCCCATTGGTCTTCCTATTCAAAGTGGCGTAATTAAACAATTACTTTAGTACTTTTATGTTTACTATATGAAGAAGAAACATACTTGAGTTGATTGGAATACATAAATAATTTATAAATTACAAATTTGAATATTTACAAACAGAAAACCTTCATTTCCTATCTACTTTTAAACCTTATTTTACTATCCTTCTTCTACTTTTAATCCTCGACATAATAATACAAAAGTACAATTATATTAGCATTATAATGGTAAGCGATAAAGGTAACTTGAATAAGATTCATATTTACAAATTGAATATTTTCATTGAAAAACTTTCTGTTTGGTCAATTAACAAAGAACATTAGTTACAAAAGCATAATTCGATTAAGATCTTATTACTTGTCGTAAAAGGTAAATTAAACGTGATTCATACACTAAGCAGAGGAATGTAATAACAAAATCTAATGTTGTTTTGACAGGAAATATGCTAGTTTTCTTAGCTTAAGATAATAACAGCAAATAATAAAAGAAGCTATTTTAGGAATTTCAAAAGGGAAAAACGGTTCAGCTAAATACAGTTACGGCAAAAGTAATTGGAAAAAGAAAAAAATTTATAAATGATATTTCATGCATAGTAATCTTATTAAAATTCAGATATAATTAAAACAAAAATAAAGCAGAAAATCCAATCTTAACTAGAAATAAATATGGGCTTCAATTCATATGTAGGTAAAAGATAAGTAACTCTGAATTCTCAAATTTGAATATATTTACATTTATTGAGGACCACCCCTTGTTTTAATCCCTCAACATAGTCCATTAGGGATAAAAGCGTAAGCCGATTAACTTCCCATTATGTAGTGGTAAATATAGCTTAAATTTGCCCGCATGCTATACTTAAAATGAAGTCTCATAATAAAAATAAAATATTATTGAACAGGAAAAGTACTAATCAGCTTAGCTGAAGATTATAATCGGAAACAAAAGAAATATTATAGGTACATAAGGAGACGAAAAAAAAAAAAAAGGCTATAAAAGTCGAATTTATAATTTAAGAAACGTATTATTAATGGTCATATTAGCTACTTAATGAGAGCGATGTTAGAATTAACATTTTATTATTTATATTTACTAGAAATTGGAAAAAAAGAAAAGACAAATGAAAATAGCAAAAATGAAAATCCCATAAATCATTATTAAAAATTCAAATACACTTACACCGAAATGATCTTTAATTGTATTGTAATAAGGATGAAAACAAAATAATTGAGAGAAGATTATAAGTTCAATATTTTCTTATAAAATAAAATTTTTTTATTAAATGGCATCAAGTAATAATTTTTATTGTTTATTGATGTAAACATATTCAACACAAAATAAGGTAAATTGTTAATGAATATTAAATGGAATGCATAACTTTTCAAAAATATAGTACTTGAAAATCTTTAATAAATAAAAATTTAGTATTTAAAAATATATTGATATATAAGAACATATTCTTATATAACAATATATTCAAATATCACTATTTGTATACATTATACAAATACATTGATACATAGGTAGCGAGAGAGGATAGAAAGGATGAATATAGGAACCAAAAAATAAACAAATAAAATAAAAATAAAAAGGCTAAAATAAAAGAAAACAAAATACTTTATTCAGATATACTTTATTTAGTAATTCAGCATTATTTTCGAATTTGTTAAATTTTGACTTTCGAAAAGTACAAAGAATAATGTATTAAGATTTCTTATTTGCATTATTAAAATAATGTTATTTTAATATTCGAGAATTTGTGAATTAAATGATTTATAAAGGTTCAAAAGTGTTGGATGAATATAAAGGTTCAAAAGAATTTGATGGTTTTATTATATTATTTTGGTTTCGTTAAAAATTTCTTTTCCGTAATGTTTATTTAAATTTTTACTAATGGCGGAAAAAAAAAATATCCTAACACAAATATAAAATTAATTAGCTTCAATTCAAATTAATGTAAAAAGCAAATTCTTTAGGTTTGTATTTTATATATTATCAGAGATCTATTTTTATAAAATAGTTTTTCATGTTTAACACTATTTACCTAATACTTAAATTTTTTCAGGCAAAATAAAATATTTCAAACATAATGGTTTTACAAGTTCAAAGGTACAAAACGTTCTGAAAAAAAGTAATTTATTTTTAATTTTTTATCAATTATATTTAATGTAAAATTACCACAAATAGTCAATAAATGCTACAAGTGATGAGAAATTCTCAAAGAAGGTAAAATTATTAACAACATTAAAACAAAAAAAAAAAAAAACTTAAATCCTTAAACAATAAAAATTTAGTACAGACCTCAATATTGTTATAATTTCAGTACTAATATTTCATATTTATCTTTTAAAATTAAATTAAAAACAACATTAATTTATGATGTTTTAATGTTTTCAAGGTATGAATATAAATTATATATATCCTTTTTGTATAAAATAAGAAATCATTAATTTCTAACAATTTTACAAAAAAAAATTTTAAATCTTAAAATTCAAGCCATCAAACATATTATCAATTATTGAATATCTGCATAGTATTAACATTACAAAACAAGTAACACAAAAAAATTTATTTTTTTTTTAAATCAATTCCTTTTTTTTACTGTATTGCAGAAAGTCCTTTATAAATAATTTTCACTCATTTTTTTTTAGTTTATCTGGCGCCATCTATTGGTAGATATATGCAACTTAAATCTAAAAAAATGAATTCATTAAATTTAGTGAATGAATTAATATTTGAAAAAAATTGTATTCACATCCAGTGTCATCCACTACAAGTCCAAAATAAATATATTTGAACTTGAGTGGATTAATAAGAAAGTATTTTATTAACAATTGAAAATTTGAACAAGATATATATAGGGAGAGTGTGAACTAAAAGAAGGAATTGAATAATGAACATATAATTTGTGCATATAAATTCAACAAAATTTAAACTCAAAATTCAATTACAATCTGCAAGAGACATGAAAAAGTATATCCCTCCTCCCTCTTCTTCAACCCTTCCCATTGTGTAGGTAATAATATTAAGAGATCTCCCTGCTTTCAAAGTGTCCACTTGTCAATTCTTCCCAAGCGTTAAGCGCCAGCGCATAAGAGCCAGCAATTATCGAAAATGAAATTATCTTTTCCCCATTTTTTATCAGCGAGTTTCATTTGCGCATCATTATCATCCGGCGTTGGGAAAAGACGTGAAGATGACAGCTCTGAAACGATTTAATTTGAGCTTCCTACTTGTACCTCTTGTGTAAATTGGAGAACATCGTACAACAAAAGGACAATAACAGAACCTATAATACCGAGGAAGGAGGGAGATTTATCCATCCTTCCTTTGATTTAATTTAGTAAGCAATTTTATTCGTTGTGAAGATCGCTATTTTATGCATGAATTCGTCTTTCAGCTGAAAACATGTGAAGCACTCTTTTAAACATGTGAAGCTGACATTGTACAAAATTTACTCATTGTTCGAATGCGTTTTATAATTCTTATTGGCTGTATAAAAATCGAGTTAGGCAATTTAATTGACTACAGCTGTTACTCAAAATGGTGAAGGATTCAAATTCTTTGTCGTTTAATTATGTATAATGATACGTTAAGAACTGAAGATACAATTCAGATTTGTAAATTATTATTAATTAAAACTAAATAATCAAAAAGAGTGGATTAAATTCTTTTCAATTACAATATGAGAAAGACATGAAAGTATATCCCCCCTCTTGCAGACCTACAATATTGTTAAAATTTCAATACTAATATTTCTGATTTATCTGTTAAAATTATTTTTAAATCAGGTTTAATTTATTAATACTTTAATATTTTCAAGACTTATTATATATATCTAGTATAAGTTAAGAAATCTTTAATTTCTGATAATTTTACAAATAAACACATTATAAATCTTAAAATTCAAGCAATCAAACAAATTATCAATAATGAATACCTGCATTATTAACACCCCAAAAGAATGAACATATAATTTTTCCATATAAATTGAAAAAATTTAAACGCAAAATTCAATTACAACAGGAGAGAGACATAAAGTATATAACCCATCTTACATACCTACAATGTTATTAAAATTTCAGTACTAATAATTCTTATTTATCTGTTAAAAAATTTAAAATAAAAAAATCAGCATTAACTTATCATTAATAATTAAAATCATTTTAAAATCAGCATTAACTTATTAATACTTTTAATATTCACAAATTATATATATCCTTTTTTGTATAAGTTAAGAAATCATTAATTTCTTATAATTTTCAAAAAATAAACAAATTATAAATCTTAAAATACAAACAATCAATCAAATTATCAATTAATAAATATATGCAAATTATTAACACGGCAAAAAAATGAACTTATAATTTTTCCATATAAATTCGACAAATTTAAACTCAAAATTCAATTATATTAGGAGAAAGACATGAAAGTATATCCCCCATCGTACAGACCTACGATATTATTAAAATTTCAGTACTAATATTTCTTATTTATCCGTTAAAATCAATTTAAAATCAGCATTAACTTATTAATACTTTAATATTCACAATTTATGTATATCATTTTTAGTTTTTTTTTCTTCTAATGCAGCTGGCAAATAGACCGTGATCTTTCGCCATAACGGCTGCACCGATGTTACTCACTTTGCATTACCCAGGGGCGCGTGTAACTTGATGGTAAGCCACGAAGCTAGCAATGCCCCCACGCAGCGCTCTACGATTCTATTAGGACCGGGACCTACAGCTTAAAGTGGATTCCGAAAAACTACAAACACCCATGGCAAAGCCGGGATTTGAACCCGATACCTGTGGTACCGAACTCCAGAGCGCTAGCCATTCAGCCATCAGGCCCCATATCCTTTTAGTATAAGTTAAGAAATCACCAATTTCTTATAATTTTACAAATAAAAGAATTATAAATCTTAAAACGCAGGCAATCAAACAAATTATCAATTAATGAATATCTTGCATATCATTAACACATAAAAGAATGAACATATAATTTCTGTATATAAATTCGACAAAATTTAAACGCAAAATTCAATTACAATATGAGGGAGACATGAAAGTAAATCCCCCATTTTCTTCAACCCATCCCATTTGTAGGTAATATTAAGAGACCACCCTGCTTTCAACATCTCCACTCGTCAATTCTTCCGAAGCGTTAGCGGCAGTGCATAAGAAACCAGCAATTATCGAAAATGAAATTATCTTTTCCCCATTTTTATCAACGAGTTTCATTTTGCGCATCATTATCACCCGGCGTTGGAAGAGACGTGAAGATGACAGCTCTGAAACGATTTAATTTGAGCCTCCCTACTTGTACCTCTTCTGTAAATTGGAGAACATCGTACAACAAAGGGACGATAACAGAACATATAATACCAGGGGAAAGAGGGGATTTATCCATCCTTCCTTTGATTTAATTTAGTAAGCAATTTTATTCGTTGTGTCGATCGCTATTTTATGCATGAATTCGTCTTTCTGTGTTTTGATGAAAAATGCACTCTTTCAAACATGTGAAGCTGACATCGTACAAAATTTACTTATTGTTCGAATTCGTTTTTATTATTCTTATTGGCTGAATAAAAATCGAGTTAGGCAATTTAATTGACTATAGCAGTCACTTAAAATGGTGAAAGATTCAAATTCTTTGTCGTTCAACTATGTATAATGATTTGTTAAAAAAAAAAAAAAGATTTGTAAACTATTATTAATTAAAACTAACTAATCAAAAAAGAATGGATTCCTTTGTAAACTATTATTAATTACATGAGCTCAAGCAATTTCTTTCACATAAGTTTAAGATACAATTGGAATAAACTATTATTTAAAACTAAATTAAAAAAGAATATAAACTCAATTTATTCATTTACTATTATATGAGCTCCAAAGCAATTTCTTTCACATAAGTTTTTGTAGTATCACATTTCCTTCATTAAAATATTATATTAAATAAAAATTTACAAAAATTATTTTTTTAAATAATAAATTACTTGCTTAAATCTATTTTAAGTTAAAATCCCATCTATAATAATGGTTTAATAAAAAAATAAAAATTATGTATTTGCAACTCTAATTTAACATTGTTCATTTAAAATGAGGTAAGTTTTAGATATAAAAAAAGTGGAATTTCTTATCTTCATTTTGTTATGTAGTATTTCAAAAGTGCAGAACAATTTATTTTTCTATTTCGAACAACAAATATCCTATCTGTTGTTTGAATCATTTCTTTTTTGAATTTTGATCAAAAAAAAATTTGTGCTGTTCGTTTAAAAGTAAATATACCAAGCATATTCAACAATACATGCACTGAATTAAAAGTTTTTAAGTTCAGAATTTCAAATTGTAATGAATTTCATTTTAATAAGTTTCATTTTTAATTTATTAATATTTTTATCCAATAGATTTATTAAAATTCTTATTAGTTTTTAATAATAATAAATAATAATCTTGAATTCCAGGAAATAAAATTGAAGCTGGAAAGGAATATAAATTCATGATAATTTAATTTTTAAGAAATTAACATTTAATATACAAATAAAAAGTTTTTCATGTATGTATCTTTATTGATATAGAAATCGCTTTATTTATTTCTGATTAAAAATATATATATTATTTTTACTAATATTTTGAAAATGTAATATAAAAAGAAAATTTTATATAAAACTGTATCATATATTCGTATATCAAATAATGTACGTAAGTATCAAAAAAAATATAGGCATGTAAAACTTTTTCTTCACTTATTTGAAATTCAAATCCATGCTTTAAATTAATTTAATTATATTTAAATAAACTGTAGAAAATAAATAAATTGCGTAGTAAAAGGGAGTGAAATGAATTCGAAATAATAAACGATTTGCCTTCTTTTTTGTTTATTTTTTATTGTTATTCGATGGTTCATTAGAGAATTATTTGAATAAATCGTTTTTCATTCATCCTAATGCAGTGATTTATCATTCTTTATTTACGTTTTCAGATATTTATTCTTTTTTTTCTCTCTCTTTTCCAAAACTGTAATTTGAATCCCTAATTTCAGTAATGACACCCCACTAGTTTTTGAAATACTAGAAATCATTGTGATAAATCACTAGTATATCGTTTGTTGATTTGTAAAGTCAAAAAATAATATTTAAGGCAATAACTGTAACATTTTGTGTGTTTTGTTTTTTTATTTTATATAAAAAAAAGTTTAATTTTTTAAAATATTAACTTTTTTTCTTGGAAATATGCTTTTGAATATTTTTTATAAAAAAGGGGTTTGTAGTATTATATTAATATTTGTAACTATGTTACTGTAGAAAAAACTTTTAAATTTTGATTCTAATCTAAGGTGAAAGAAAAATTAAAATATGAAGATATATCTTTTCATTTGTGTATGAATGTAATAAAATTATAGTAAACGTAGAAAGAGTTAATTTTTTCAACTATTTATTTACGTATTTACCGAGTTAATAATATTTTTAATACTCAACTTCATAAAGTGAAATTATAAGTTATATATTAAAAGTTTATAAATTTTGTAAAGTTATAAATTAAAAGTTATATATTATCTAAAAAAGTTATATATATACAACATTTATAAGTTTTAGTGTTCTATCAAAACATTAAAAAGTTAAAAATTTTTCTAACTTGTTTAAGCAAATATAAACAAATTTAAGTAAAAAAAAAAATTCAAATTAGAAAAAAAAAATTCCAATTTTCAAATTGAAAGAAAATTTTTTTTAAAAAAACCATGTGTAAAAAATATTAAAAATTAGCTTGAAATTGGAGAAAAAACAAATGAAAAATCCTAAACAAAACAAATGAAAAATCCTAATTCAATTATAATTGCATTTGAATTAGGTAATTCTATACCTTAACTCCACCATACATCTAATGCCTACATCTAATTTTTTTTTTATTGCCTCTTACAAAAGAAAACAAAATCCTGCAATTTTTATAAATCTTCTACTCAAAAAACAACTAAAGAGTAAAAGATTTCCAATTGCTTTTCTAATTTAAAGTGTGATTTAACTAAATTGATCTATTTCAGCATTTCAACGAAAAGATATATATTTTAAATAAATTGGAAACCTAATTCGCAGCGTATAATTAATATACTTAGTTAGTGGGTTTGAAAGACGCATATTTCAATCTGATATTGCCGTAAAATGCAATTACTGCTTTCAAGAGAAAGGCAAATTGGTAGCGTGTATCCGTGTCTCTGCACCACAGTTAGACTGCCTATTGGGGTTTGCCATGCTTTTTTCTCACATAAAAAGACACAAAAATGTGATTTGCCCATTATGGACATCCTAGAACAGGGGTCTCCAAACTACGGCCCGCGGGCCAAATCCGGCCCGCGATGGCGGAAAGATAGCTTGTTTTTTTAAACACAGATGACAAACTCGGTTTATTTACTTGCTAGGTAAAGCTTAATGACAAGAAGCATAACAAAGGGAAATTAAACTTAAGCATAACAACTAACATATAATTGAAATGAATCCACTAACATTATAAACCAGTGAACATCCCGCGGTTACCCTTGGTAGTTATGTTGGGGTAAAAAGAGTATCGCATATGTATGTATATCGATGTTTGGGATGTATATATCCTGAATTAAACATAAACCTGCTAGCTCAGAGCGCGTACTCGGCGACAAGTCTAGAAATTATATAAATAATGGCAGAAAAATTAAAACGGTTTTTGGCCCTTGGTACGTACTGCAGTAAACAAGTATGGCCATAAGGCTGAAAAAAGATTGGAGACCCCCTGTCCAAAAAAACATCGTTCATTCTGATTGTCCCTCAATTGTTCCCGATAAAAATTAGTAGAACATGTAATTTACCAATATAGAAAAAAAAAAAGTTGCAGGTTTCTAAATGTCTTTAAGAAAAACATGAAAAAACCCCCCATTATGCTATGATGGGAAAAAAAATGCCATGCTATGTTTTAACTTATGGAATTTTGAAATTTTATCTTTAGAACTTATAGAATTAAAAAATCTATCGAAATAAATTTAAAATTTTAAATATTTTTTTAAAAAATAAATAAGTATTTATAAATTTTTATTTTATTTTTATTTATTTCAAAAAAATAACAACAGTGTCATGCAACCAGGTGACATCGACATAAAATAAAATGAACAATAAAACATACAAGTTAAATATTAAGTTAATATTTTTTTTTCCTGTTTTTACACAAAAATAATAACTTTTTTTTTTTTAAAGATAACTAGTATGGTTTAACATGTGCCAAATTTTTGTATGGTATACTAATGATAAAGACTAAAATAAGACTAACTTACATTCATGAGTTATGCCTTTCTCTTGATTTTTTTCTGAATTCATCAATTAAAACTTAAAAATTTAAATTTTCACTAAAATGTTCAGTGTTTCCTTTCCAGAAATCAATATTATAAAAGTTGGGCTGAAAGGTTCGTAGGCTGACTCATAGATCGCTTTACTAGTATTAAATATGATTTTTAGTTAGCCCCAACCTTCAAAAGACACGTGCAGAAATTTGACAGCTGTTGCACTATTAGTATGTGAGGTTATAGCCTTTTAGTGAAGTTATAGCATTTTTAGTGTTCATCTCGTGCAGTCCACTCGGCTAACTGTCGATTGGACTCCGGTATGAAATGATGGAGCCATGTTTCATCCATTGTCACATATCGACGCAAAAATTCGGGTTTATTACGATTGAGCACCTCAAACACTGCTTAGAATCATCAATTCGTTGTTGTTGTTTGTGGTCGATTGTGAGCTCGCGCGGCACCCACTTTGAACAGAGCTTTCGCATATCCAAATATTCATTCGCGATATGTCCAACACGTTCCTTTGATATCTTTAGGGTGTCAGCTATCTCAATCAACTTCACTTTACGATTATCAGAAATAATTTTGTGGACTTTTTTTGATGTTTTCGTCGGTAACAGCTTCTTTGGGACGTCCACTGCGTGCATCGTCCTCGGTGCTCATTTCGCCTCGTTTAAATTTAGCAAACCACTTCTCCACGGTTGATTTTCCTGGTACAAAGTCCGAATAATGTTTATCAAGCCAAGCCTTGGCTTCAATAGTATTTTTTTTGCCAAAAAGCAATGCTTTATTAACACATGAAATTCCTTTTTTATCCATTTTTTCAAACTAACAAAAGTTGCTTCACTGAAAATGCTATAACTCACATACCAATAGTGCAACAGCTGACAAATTTATACACGTGTCTTTTGAAGGTTAGGGCTAACTAAAAAACATATGGTTTTAATACTAGTAGCGCCATCTATGTATCAGCCTATAAACCTTTCAGCCCACCTGTTATTTTGTATAAAGAAATTATAAATAAACTGCTGACTATTGACAGTTGTTTTATTCCTTTTCCAATTAAGATGTTTCTATCCCATGTGAACCTATGGCTGTCTAGTGATTTTAAAGCAGATTTGGAATTATCCACATCTGTGTTTTCAAAACTGTGGTTTCCATAAATTTTGTAGGCTTTTTCTGTTTTAAATATGCTCAAAATTGAATGAATGACATGACAAATGATTTATATACCTTTTTTTTTTTAATAACCATTTACAGTTTAAGAGTAAACTGTTTCAATAACGACTGAAACATTTCGTACTATCAATATTTCTAATTAACAATTATTATTAAATTTATAATGCATTTTATAAACAAAAACGTTAAAATTAAATGTCAAATAATAATAGTTCATCGAGCACAGTATCTCTGAACAATCAACAAAAATATAAATACTGAGTTTAGATAATGTATATGGCAATTTGTGGAAATTTTATAACCGAATATTGGTTTCTAAAATTTTAATCAGTTAACAGTGTCCTTTATTTGTATCTTTAGTTTTTCTTGTTAATGGTGGAAAAGTGCCTTCCATTAAAGGCAGTTTAACCTAGGTACAATTTACAGGGTCTCCTTGTATACAACACAAACAGCACGCAAATGCAGGGCAGCTAACTTTAAATAACCAAACAAGAAGTCAGTCTTGTATCCCTTTATTCCTCTTTAGTCAGTTATATCTATGTTGGGTCGATATATATCATATAACATATTACATAATAACATAATTATCAATAATAAAATAATATTTAACGGTAAGGTCATTGGATCATTGGATACTGAAAGAAAATTGCAACCATATGAACTTCAAGTATAGCATGATGATTTGCAGCTTTCACCAAATATAGATTTCTAACGTTTTATTTCTTTGATAGTAACGCATTTAGCCTTTCTCTTTTCAATACGACATTTTCCATTATCATCTCTTTACCTAACTAAATGGCAACACTCTCCGCGTTACACAAAGTTTTCACCTTTTCCAACAACCTTAACTTACAAAAAGGGGAAAATCCTGTCATTTCTAATAGAAACTTTTCTTTATTTTTGTCTCGCATCACGTCGGGATTTTTCTTTCTTTTTTTTCCCCTTCTCCACTCAATTTTTTTTTCTTCTTGTTGTTGCTTAGCTAGCAGTCTATATTTTCTCTTTTGTCTTCTTCGAATAATTTTTTTCTTTCCCGCGCATCGAGAATCTTTTTGTGTTCGAAGCCGTCCTTTCGATTATTGGCTTAACGTGGTCTCCGCATGAGGGCGCTGCATGTCACGTTTCTCGTCCGGCAAATTGTTTTCGATGACGTCACAATAAGCTGACAGCAAGCGGCGCGAAAGGACAGAAGTTTTAAGATGCAGTTTCTCGGCTGATATGCTGTTTTCGTTTTATTTTTCTTTCTTTTGTTCTTGATCTCTTTGGATCTCTTTTTTTTTTTAACATACGTTTTTCTTCTCGCTTGTTTTGTAAAGACATTCATCTTTAAGATTTGTTCTGCAGAAATATTGGTACTTAATATAAACAAAATTGCACTTAATATAAAGCAAGTAATGGGGGCCTGAATGGCCGAGAGGCTAGTGCTCTGGCGCTCTGTATCACAGGTTTCGGGTTCGAGTCCCGGCGGTGCCATGGATGTTTTGCAGTGGTTCGGAATTCACTTTAAACTGTAGGTCCCTGTCCTAATAGGATCGTAGCGCGTTGCGGGGGCATTGTCACTCCGTATCCGTGGCTTATCTCCAAGTTAAACGCGCCCCCTGGGTAATGCAAAGTGAGGTAACGTCTGTGCAGCGCTTGCCTTAAAGCATCAAGACCAAGCTGTCTAAGTGTTTGCCAGCTGCATTAGAACAAAAAAATAATAAAACAAGTAATATAAAAAAAAAATTAAAGTCAATTCCTACTTAGGTCAATAAAGAAAAATTTTATTTTAGTTACATTTTATTAAATGATTACAATTAATATAAATATGTATATATATATATATGACAGAATCACACTATTAAGTGGCAAGATAGAAAGTGAATTTCCTTGCAGTTTTCCATTTTCCTTTCAATATATGGTGTTGGACAATTATTTTTGTTCGTTACTATTTATTCGCTTTCTATTTTTTTTTTTTTTTTTTTTCGTTTCTATTTTGAAGCTAAAGGTGCTCTATAATTTTCATTCCATCCATCTCTTGTAATGCTTCAATATTGCAAGGAATCTTTTCAGTGAGTTTCGAGCACTCCAGTTCTTAAATGAATAGTCCATCTAATGATTTCACACGACTCAAGGCGACATAGGATTTGAACTGCTACGAAGAGTTTTCGTCCTAGATATATACTGCATAATCTACAGTGCTACCGTGTATCTTATGTACTAAATTTATATCTTGCTAAATATATAAAGAGAAATTTTTCTCATATAAAATTAAAATTAATTAATTTAATTTAAGGAATGAATTAATATTTGAAAAAACTGCATTAACATCAAGTGTCATCCACTACAAGTTCAAAAAAAAAATTTATTTGAACTTGAGTAGATGAATAAAAGTATTTTATTAACGATTGAAAATTTGAACAAGATATATATATAGGGAGAGTGTGAACTAATAGTAGGAATATAAAAATAACTACAATAGAGAACAAGAAGAAAAGCAATGAAACAACGTATCGGCTGATATGGTGTTTCGTTACTTTTTCTTCTTCTGTTCTTGATCTCTTTTTTCAACATATGTTTTTATTTTAGCTTGTTTCGAAAAAGAATTCATCTTCAAGATTTGTTCTGTAGAAATATTGGTACTTAAAATAAACAAAATTTACTCTTAATATGTAACAAAAAATATCTACAGAAACCAAGAACAGTAGAAGAAAAGTAACGGAACACCATATCGGCTGATATGGTGTTTTGTTACTTTTCTACTTCTGTTCTTGATATCTTTTTTAACATATGTTTTTATTTTCGCTTGTTTTGAAAAGGCATTCATCTTCAAGATTTTCTCGGTAGAAATATGGGATATGGGTGCTTAATATAAACAAAATTGCACTTAATGTATATAAAAAAGATCCAAAGAGATCAAGAACAGAAGAAGAAAAGTAACGAAACAACATATCAACCGATACACTGTTTCGTTACTTTTCTTCTTCTGTTATACGAGATACGAGGTTCAGACTATAAAAGTATTCATTCTATAATATTACACTGTATAGTACACTTCTATATTCATATAATACACTTCTATATTTTTCTTCAAGACTATAGAAGTATTTTTGAAAAAAGAAATTATAGAATGAATTGAAATTTTATAGAAATAATCATTTCTTTATATTTGTTAAATTTTATTAAAGCATCCTATTGTTTTTGACGTGTGTGCAAGTAAATATTATATGTCCTGTCGTATGAAAATCTTGTATGCATAATCTCGAATGTCTTCGAAGTTGCTTAAATAAAAGATATATAAAATTTTCCATATATATTTTCTGATTGCTTGTTTTTCACGAATTTTAATTAATTTTCATCACCAATTATTTAATTGTCTATGATAATCTTGAAACTAAAAATTAGTCAAGTTATTTTAAACTAATTATGTTTGTTTATAAAAGACGTCACTTTTCCTAATTATCCGTGTATATATTTAGTGAAATCGAAGAAGTGTATGGAGCATTTTTAAAAGAAAATTCGTATTATTAATAACTATTGAATTATTATTCGATAATCTTAATTTATAACATTTTTTCGATAAAGTTAATTGATAAAACAGTATTAAATAAAAGTGAATATTGTTAAACATCAAAAATAAATAATTAAAGCAATGCAGAATGGTATATTTAGTGCATAAAACATGCATTTTTGTTCATTAATTATTTAGAACCTGCTGAAGAAGTTATGAAAGACCGAGAATTCTATCCACAAGAAATTTTTAAGAACTTGCAAAAAAAATCTTCATCATTTCAATATTTAAAAACTGAACCATTCTGATCATTAAAATTTATTCCACCCACAGCATCTAAGAGTTCATTAAAAATCCCCGTTATACTTCAGATCTGTGGTTCAACATACCCTAGCCAACTTTTAATAAAAATAATATAAAAAAAACTTAGCCCAACAACAAGTAAGAGTTGATCTGTAATTATATGATTCTGCGCTCGTATTAAGTGAAATAATAGAACCATCTCAAAGAGAAAGATATAAAGAAGATAATGAGAACCGAGGAGAGCTTTTTACTAATCCTACATTAATGAGAGGATCAGTGTCTTGTCTCTCTTAAGAAGGACAGATTAACATTTTACCGGTAGCATCGTATTTGAACCCACAGGGCCAATTATAAGCAGATTGCTTTTAATAATTTCCTGTGTCCTTAAAGCTGCTTAGAACGTTTCGAGTTTCCAATTATCTTCGAAGTAAAGGAATATTTAAAATGCGGTTTTAATCAGTATTCAACCATAATGGAACTTTTATTTATTTATTTTTTAGAAAAATCAATGTATTGTATTGAATGTAATTAAAGTTTTATTTATAAGACATATTTACATCAGAAACAGGAATCACTTGAAAGTATTACTATCAAATGTCCTTAATAATTTAAATAAAGCAGCTTAATTGTTTGTTTGATAACGTTTATATTATGTTGTTGTTGTTGTCGTCGTCGTGTCCTTCATGGAAGGATGGAGGAGGGGGTGCAGCTTCTGTTCTGATGGAGTACCCGTAGGTAGAAGTCTGACTTCTGCTCCGTGACGCTCTTACAGTCATAGGAGACCGGGACCTACGGCTGAAGTGGATTCGAACCACTTCAAACATCCATGGCGCTGCCGACACTCGAACCCGAAACCTGTGCCACCGCCGAGACTCGAACCCGAAACCTGTGCCACCGAGCGCCAGAGCGCTAGACACTCGGCCATTCAGGCCCCAACGTTTATATTATCATTTTTTATAATTAAATCCAACTTATTTTCATGTCCCAAATTTTCAACTTCACTATAATTTACAGTATTTCAGAAACTTAAAGCATACAGGTTGTTTTAACTATTTATTTCATTCAACTATTATCATTAAATTCGATACTTTTAATTGCCTTTTCCTTTTAATTACAATTACTTAATATTTCAATTTTCATTAAAAAACCTTATACAAAGATACTAAAAACTGTTGTCAGTCACTACATTGAATTAATAATTCTTTGTGGTGAGAATTTTTCATAAATTTCAAACGTTTGCAACTGGCCTTTCTTATTTATTTATATTTTTATTTAAAAATAAAGTTATTAAATTAGTTGAATTTCTAAACTATATTTGTCAGAAATGCAACTAATGTAATATGATAAAAACAAAAAAGAAACAGAAAGAATTACAATTTAAAATTTCAATTTATTAGGAAAATAAATTTACCATTTCTTTATTTTTGAAAATTACTTTTATATTGTCACATGACAGTATAGTAAAAGTCATGTTTCATCAACATCATCTATCCTTATAGAATGTTGAGTAAATAATAAATGGATAATAAGAATAATTCAATATAAACTACATTAAATTCAATAGTAAATATTATACTGAAATCTGAATTAAATTATTAAGAAAATCATTGTTGAAATAGTAACAAAACATAATACAGTCACATTTTTCTATTCTCCAAGATTTCCCAATAGCAAAATTAATTAATATAATAATTCATTGAATGCCTAAGCAATGTTATAATGAGAAATAATAAACTATAAAATTTGCCCACAAATTTTCAAGGTATTATGCATTATTATTTTATATTCATTTAAATTTTAATTTTAATTTTATGCCTGTTATATTTGCCTTATCTTCCATAAACCGTTTTCCAAAAATATTTTCTCTGCAAAACAAATACAGACTTCCTCTTCCAGGAAGCCACGAAAAAGAGATATTTTGACAAAATATTTTTACTCAAATCCTCCCATCCGACAGGATACAGGAAAAATTTTACCCTCCCTGCACACTCGTTTTCTAATTAAAATTTGGTTTCCATGGCAACGGATGCATCATGCGTCCCTAAACTCATATAACTAATTGATGATCCAGCGTGTTCCGTAGAGAAGAATCTTTGCCGCTGCTATCAAAACAAAGTCATCTTCCGTCGAACGTTTCCATTTTGCTCGACGTTTAATAAACGTGCCACGTGAACGTTAGCCGGGTAAAAGGGGGGTTGAGGGTGTTCTTGAGGGGTGTGCAGGCGGAAATGAGCTCTTGGTGGGAAGGCGGAAGAGTTTATTTCCGCTTGAGTGTGGCGGGGATCTTCTATTATTGCGTCAGACAGGAGAATGAATCAGTTCATAAATTCGGAGGAGCAAGAGAAAAGATAGAATCCGGTGGAATTTAGTTGAAAGGTGGGGTGGAAGAACGATTTCGGATCGATTCGGGCGGATTCTTGAATGATTGAATCATTTGTAGGAAGGTAGAGGAAAAGATTCAGAAAGAAAATTTTGAAGGGGTGATCAAGGAAAAGGTCTCTCATTAAATACTTCTTGGGTTTCGTTTTGTCTTCTAAAGACGTAGTGGAAGATCTTTTAATTGGTCTTCCTGTTGAGAAAAGATCGTTTAAAAAGGAAGACAATGGTGGGGCTCCATTGTGATTTTAAAACTGATTCTCTAGTGGCGATGGATAGTTTACTTACGATTAATGAAAGATAATTGTTGATGCGGAAATGAAAAATAAATTGACTGCCCTCTATCAAAACATCGAATTGTTCTCAAAATTTATTATTTAATATAAATCTTAGGCTACTAAACTCATTTGTTAAGTACTTAATTTAAAATGCGAACAATATTTATTTTCATTTATCTTGATTTTATCAAAGGTTTACACGAATTTTCTTTGGAAAGGATATGGTGAAAATTTATGGAATGTAAATTGATAAAAATATGAACAAAGTCAATACATAAATTCCTGTAATAATTATATATGTGTATGCATATATTTAATGAAATATGGTTTGGTATTCTGTCAAAAATTAAAGAATAATAATAGAATTATTTCTGTTTAATGATTTAATATTAAGAATAAAACTGGAAAATCAAACTTCATTAGTGCTTCTTTTTTTTTGCTCTTTATGAATTTCCTGTTTGTTCAATGATCTTTTTAAAATTTTGTTAATAGATTTACACATCAAAATTGTCGATTTTTGAAGAGATAACAAGACAAGAAACTACTACATATAATGTGTTACTTATGTCAAAGATTGTAATTTTATTTATTTCTTTATTTTTTTTTAAAGAAACGTTTACAATTAAGAGAAATTATCTCAACAAAAGTGACAAAAAAAACTTAAGTCATGCAGTGCCTCTGTTAAGTTGGAGGTACGTTGTACAATCAGATATACGTGTTAATATCTTACTTGCTAACAAAAAGAAAATATAAACATTTATTAATTATAAAAATCTTATTTATTTTAATGTTAAAAATAATTTACTTTAAAAAATATTTAATGAGTTTGCTTTAAATTGTTTAAGGTGCATATTTGACCTATAAATGTTTCATACATTAGAAATCTTTTGAAAATATTGGTTTAAATTTAAATACACTCTTTGAGTAAATTCATAAAAAGTTTTTAAGAAATATACTTCAGCCATATTACATTTACCAGTTCAGCAACATTTCGGTACGAAGTACAACACGTCACTGCAAACCGCCGTGTAATGGATTGGGGCTTCCTTTTTCTGCTCTATCTGGAAATTGAGAAGTTCTTCGTGAGAAAAGTTTCTTCGTGTTTCAGGTGACCATCTTTATCCCAGTTATACTTTGATGAAGATTAATGGCTTTTTAATGACTGCGCGTTCTGCCATTAACTGATAACTACTCTGGAGTGGTTGTGCGCACTGCACGAAATAAGAAAAGGTATGGAAGGTAAATCGATTATTTGTTTGCGTACGATGAATCTCGTTAGTTAAAATCAGAATCCAATTAGTTTCTGGATTACACGTTTTTCGCCAGTTTAATAGATAATGTATTTAATCAATATGGTTGTATGTTTTACATTGGATAAGAAAATAAATAATTTGTGTTTTCCTATTCCAGTGTTTCCTCTGAATATATATACATACATATGTGTGTGTGTGTTTTATACATAATATTTTTTTTATTATTTGCTTGTTATAAAGGGAAGATAGAGGGAATAAAATAGATAGATATAGGGAAAATTTTTAGATATAGGGAAAATAGAAAGATAAAGGGAATTTAAGATAAACTAAGCACTTATAATAGTTTGGTTTTTTTTTTACAAAATGTATTACTCATATAATTTTTTTTTTAATATAAAATACTAAAAATCTAAATGATATAAATATTAATAATTTAAATTGAAAAAATAATCAAAAAATATATTTTTATAAAATACAGTAATAGTCATAATAGATAAAATAAGTAATAAGTATAAAAATACTAAGAGACGATATTAATAATAAATAAATTTGAAGGTGATAGATATTGCATCTCTTTTTTATAACCTATATGGAATCTCGTATCATCATTCTGTAATTTATTGATATTAATTTTTAATTATAAGTTCATTTTGTTTTACTGTTTTTCTTTTAAATATATTTTTTCTTTTGATTCTAAATTATATTTATTGTTAATTTTTTCCTTCTATTTTCAATTATGTGCAATGTATTTCTCTGTATTATATCAAGTAACATTATAGATATTAATTTGTACACATCATGTTATATGACATACAATGAAATTTCTGGGGTTAAACAGAAAATAAGTAATTGCGTTGTAAAAAAAAAAAAAAAAAGAAAAGCTAAAGTTTTAAAAAAATAAGGCATTGAAAAGAAAAGAAAATTCTGAAAATTATCCTTCTTTTCTGCTTTAGGCAATACGTTAAACATTCAATACTGTCTTCAAAATGCCAGAATCTTCTCTTCAATATATCCCTCTTTCGTAATCACTGACTTTTAAAACATTCCTCTGTTTTGTCAAATGCACTGTCTGTATTATGTGTCATAAAATTATAGTGTGTTTCATAATTTTTTAAGCCTCATCTTATAGTGTAATGAAGTAGTTAAAAGTGAAATTAAGTGTAATGTAAGTATAATGAAGTATAGTGTAATGAAGTAGTAAGTTCCTGTAGTTAAACAGAAGGAATAAAAGTAAATAAATATGCACTAAAAAACCCTTTAAACTTCAATAATAAGCTCTACAAAAGCATAGAGAATAAGATCTTTGTTCATTTCAAAAATATTAAATATTTAATATTGACCTCAAACTATACTCGAATCCTCCCCTCAGTGCCTCTTTCGTTTCGAATCACTTGAATTCCAGCTATCAGTGTCAGTACTACAAATGAGATTGAATACCAGACTTTTCCTATCCATATATCACCTCTGCAATCACTGATTTTTGAAACATTTCTTTTTTTTCCAATGTACTGTTCGTATTGTGTATCAAGAAATTATAGCATATTTTATAATTTTTTAAGTCTCATATTATAGTTGAATGTGAGTTTCTGTATTTAAACAGAAGAAATAAAAGCAAATAAATGTGCAAAAGAACCCCCCCTCCCACCCCCTGAAACTTCAATAATAAGGTATTCAAAAGCCTTTCTTTGTTTGATTCAAAAATCTTAAATATATAATGAACTCAAATTACTAATCCTTCCCTCAGTACCTTTTTTCATTTCGAATCGTTTGAATTCCAACCATCAATGTCAGCACTACAAATGAGATTTAACAAGCTGCCAGTCTGAGAAACCGAAGAGTTCATATATAGTACGTAACACAAGATCCACATACATCGAATACATGGAATTGGACTTTGTTAATTCGAATCGGACCCTGTTAACTTAGCAATCACTCTGATTTTTAAATCATTTCACTATTTGTCCAATGCACTATTTGTATGGTGTGTCAAGAAATTATGTTATATTTCATAATTTTTTAAACCTCATGTTATAGTAAGAATGAAGTATGAAGAAATTTCCTGCAGTTAAAGAGAAGGAATAAAAATAAATAAATGTGCAATAAAAATCCTTGAAACTTCGATGATAAGCTCTTCTAAAAGCATAGATAATAAGCTCTTTGATCGTTTCACAATATTAAATATTCAACCCTGAGCCTCAAATTACTCGAGTCCACCCCTCCACTGTGCCTTTTCATTTCGAATCGCTTGAATTCCAACCATCAATGTCAGCACTACAAATGAGATTTAACAAGCTGCCAGTTTGAGAAACCGAAGAGTTCATATATAGTACGTAACACAAGATCCACATACATCGAATACATGGAATTGGACTTTGTTAATTCGAATCGAACCCTGTTAACTTAGCAATCACTCTGATTTTTAAATCATTTCACTATTTGTCAATGCACTATTTGTATGATGTGTCAAGAAATTATGTTATATTTCATAATTTTGTAACCCTCATGTTATAGTAGAATGAAGTATGAAGAAATTTCCTGCAGTTAAAGAGAAGGAATAAAAATAAATAAATGTGCAATAAAAAAAATGAAACTTCGATGATAAGCTCTTCTAAAGCAGCTCTTTGATCGTTTCACAATATTAAATATTTCAAATTATAGTCCACCCCCACTGTGCCTTTTCATTTCGAATCGTTTGAATTCCAACCATCAATGTCAGCACTACAAATAGATTTAACAAGCTGCCAGTCTGAGAAACCGAAGAGTTCATATATAGTACGTAACACAAGATCCACATACATCGAATGCATGGAATTGGACTTTGTTAATTCGAATCGAAACAATCACTCTGATTTTTTTAAATCATTTCACTATTTGTCAATGCAATTGTCAAAAATTTGTTATATTTCATAATTTTTTTAAACCTCATGTTATAGTTGAATGAAGTATGAAAAAATTTCCTGTAGTTAAACAGAAGGAATGTGCAATTAAAAACAACCTCTTGAAACTTCAATTATAAGTTCTTCAAAAGCATAGAGAATGAGCTCTTTGTTCATTTCAAAAAATATTAAATATTTAATATTGACCTCAAATTACTCGAATCCTTTCCTCAGTACCTTTTTCATTATATTACTTTTATAGACAACATATTATATAATGTACCATAATATGCCTGTGGTTAAACCAAAGAAAAATAATTGAGTTGTAAAAAAGAAATGATGAAGCATTAAAAATAAGCTATTGAGAAACAAGTAATTTCTGAAAACTATTTTTCTTATTCACTTTAAACAAATTGTTAAATATACAATACTAGTCTTAAAAATACCACAGTTTTCCCATCATTATAACACTCCTTTGCGATCACTGATTATTAAATCATTTCCATGTTTTGCCAATTCACTGTCCGTATTGTGTGTCAAGAAATTATAATATATTTCTAATTTTTAAGCATATTTATTATTTTTATGGTTGAATGTAATATGAAGAAATTTTTGTAGTAAAACAGAAGGAATAAAAATAAATAAATGTACAATAAAAAAACCCATGAACCCTTCCAACTTCAAAAAGCCCCTCAAACTCAACTTAGATTCAATAATATTAAATATTTAATCTTGACCTCAAATTACTCGAATCCTCCCTTAAGTACCTTTTTTTCATTTCGAATCGCTTGAATTCCAATCATCAATGTCAGCACTACAAATGAGATTTAACAAGCTCCCAGAACTGAGAAACCGAAGAGTTCATATATAGTACGTCACACAAGATCCACATACATCGCATACCAGGAATCGGAACCCTGTTAACTCGAATCGGACCCTGTTAACTTCGCAATCACTGATTTTTAAATCATTTCACTATTTGTCCAATGCATTATCTGCATTGTGTGTCAAGAAATAACAGTATACTTCATAATTTTTTAAGCCTCATGTTAGCCGAATGAAGAAGAAAGAAATTTTCTATAGTTAAACAAAAGGAATAAAAATAAATAAATGTGGAATAAAAAAAAACTCTTGAAACTTCAATGATAAACTCTTCAAGAGCATAGATAATTAGCTCTTTGATCGTTTCACAATATTAAACAATTGACTCGAACTCTCCCCTCAGTACCTTTTTTCATTTCGAATCGCTTGAATTCCAATCATCAATGTCAGTACTGCAAATGAGACTTAACAAGCTCTAGTCTGCGAAACCGAAGAGTTCATATACGATACGTAACACAAGATCCACATACATCGCATACCAGGAATCGGAACCCTGTTAACTCGACGAATCAGCGCCTCTTACGACCCTGATGCGTGTGCTAATCGAAGCGTGATTCGTGTAATTAGCAATCATTCTTTAACGGCACACGAGACCTACGACAGGGGGAAGGGGATCTCCCAGGTAGGTGAAATGTGACAGGGGGCAAAAGCAGGGGTGAGCAGGGGCGAGCCTTGATTAAAATCCCAGAGGGCGACATCCGAAACGCTCTCACATGCACATGAAATGCTCCAAAACTCATTAAACGCGGCGGTGAATTTATTAATTCCGTATTCATTATATTCGGGGCAAAAGCTTTTAGTCGACAAAAGGTAGATCTGCCTCTGGCTTTGTGGAGGAAAGAAATCTGGTGAAATTCGCAGGGCTTTTAAAGACGTTTCTGGAGGGGGTAAATTGATTTGTTTTGCATAATCCCCTTTGTGTAGGGCTGTAGGGGGACCTTTTGTGGAGGAGTACTACGCATAATGAAAGCCACGAGAGGATTAGCGATAGCATCAGATTTTCACAGGTTATTAAATAAGGATAACAAACCTTATTTGTAGTGGTTCAGCTATCGATTGAGATGTGTCCCAAATGAATACTTTTCATTCATTAAATATTGATTATAAAGAAATGAATTGAAAGAGACCTTTGTAATTGATTGTTTATGTAAATATTTGTTTTTGGTAGAATACCATAAGATTTTCCTGTACCATTTCAGAACAGTATAATTCCTTAAATCTCGTATTAGTCAGTTTTGAAAACTGAAATAAATTGAAATAATAAATCTACCAAAGAGTAATATTTCAACGTAATTACCATAGAGGAATGTTTCAACCTAATAACCAAACAAAATATTTCAGAATAATTACCATAGTGGAATATTTCAACATAATTACCATAAAAAAATCTTTGCCGAAAGTGACAAATTTGTGGCATTCAAAAAAATCATAAAACTACAAAATTTCTCAAGAAGGTTTCTTGATAGAGTAAATAGTCTTGTTTTACATCATCCTTTTTTGTACAAATATAAGTAAAGATCTTTTGTGCAGCAATGTTGAATGGAAATTACGAAAAATCTCAAATTCTGACTATAAAATGAAGAATAAAGCCTTAATTAATAAATAATAATAAGTAATAATAAATTATTAATTTATAATTTAGTGTCATTATGTATTATAATTTTTTTCTTTGCCACTTATTATTTTAAATACTTAAAAATGTAATTATTTTATAATTTCTTAAAATATTTTTCTTTTGTCTTAATGATCTATGAAGAAAAATTATTTACTGATGACATTTCATTTATTGTATCTTAACATTTAAAGTAATGTAATTAATGATATTTCCGTTCTGCATTTTCAAGTAAAAAATTGTAAAATACAAAATTTTTCAAATTTGTTTTCAGCAGTATTGTTTTAACGTTTAACAACAAATTGTAAACATCAAACTGATTGAAATATACTAGTACAACAACTTGAAAAAATACGCTTTCGAAAGATGTCTGAACCTTGTTAATGCCAGTACTAAAAATACATCAAATTTTGCTTTCCAAAGAATAATTTTATTTTATGAAATTTCATGAGAAACTATTTAAGAATAGAAATTTCAAAGGAAAATCAAAAATAATCATATTTTTAAATAATTACTCGCCACAATATTTAATGCAAATCATTTTAGTAAAATAAAATATCGATAAATTTCTAAAATAATAAAAATACATTTGTAAGATGTTAAATATATATCTAACATAATTATGTATTTTTTTAGATAAAATATCGCTTAATTAAAATAATACTTTGAAATATTGTATTGTACCATTTTTGGAGGAATATTAAACTCTAAAAAATCTATTCAAGAAATCAGAGAAATATAGATTCAAGACGACTTGAATAATTCGGATATGAATATATTTTAATGTTTCCTTTTATTTTCAATTTATGACTCTTAAATTTTAGAAGTTTTGAAATTTATTGTATTTTAATTTGCTGTTTAATGATGTTTGTGCCTCCTGCTTTTGTAATTTAGGGAATAAGAATAATATTTTTGATGAGAAAGATTATATTACTATCTGGATGAATTGATAAGAAAAATATTTTTCTATTTTCATTATTAGTGAAGCTAAAATTCTTTTATAAATTAATTAAGAAATTTTCATAAAACAGCAAGAATAAGCAGTTTCAAAACAGCAATCTACACATGACAAATAATTTATTCTAAGCTGAAGTATTTTGAAATTCCTTTAAATTAATCTAAACCAAAAATTAAAGGGAATTTTACGTCTTCAAATAATTTAATCCTTAATTAATAAATAATGTTTTTAAGGACGTACATTTCTAAGAATAATCTAATAAGCTCATTATTATACTTCATTATAAGTAATAACGTTTCTACGAAATTCTTCTTAAATTTAAATCCATTCTATTATTGAATAAAATCAATAATGGACTTTTATTGTAAATGCAATAGTTTATTTTTTTTTTATTTTGTACCTTATTAACTAAGGAAAGATTCTGGTTCTTTTTCAAGTAATTATAACGCATTCTGGGAAATGTTTACTGAAGCAAATTAATAAACCGAAAGATAATAGAATGAACTCAGATTCTGTTAATTACTTTAACATAGAACGACAACAAATTTTTCTCAAAAGGCAAAACTGAGAAAATCTGAATGCTTTCGTTTTATTATTCTTAAATAATAATTTAGAGTTAAATGAAGGTTTTACTGAGAAAGAGAATATAAAAAGCATGCAATGAATTATTGTTAATATTATAAATATATTTCACGCTTAATATGTGTTTTACATGCTTATTGATTATTAATAAGATTGTGAATAAGAAATATAGAAATTAATTAATTTACATCTATCGATAAATAAATCCGCTTAATTTACATTATATTATAGTATTCATTATAAGATTCCAAAGCAATAAAGGTGTTTCTTTTATCGATAAAATGTTAGTCTTTCTCAAGTCTTGCGACATCAAATTTATAGAAAAGAATAACATTTTCTCGTCTGACAAAAATATAGGCAGTTTCACTTTAAATCATTTTTTTCAAGTCTCAGATTAAGTAAAACATTTTATTAATAGAGCTTAGCGATAAATAAATTACAATTAAAATTTTAAATTTCAATATTTTATTATTATTTGTTGTTTTGTCAAAGAAATTTATTTTAGAGTTTTACATTGAAAACATCTCAGACAACATCAATATCAATTTTTAATTATTGGTTATCTTATCAAATAAAATAAACAACTTCTTTGACAGATATTGATGGCAAAATAATATAAAACTAGAGATTCAAAGTTACCAAGTTTACACCAAGGAATGTATGCTATATTGCATCCTTCCTTTACTTCGAAATCTGATTGTCTTCCTAAATGTATTTCTCAAATTATTTATTAAGGGGTTTGTATTTATCTTGGAACTATAAATATCTAATATACCCTTAACGTAGATTATTTCTCACATATACAGCAGTTTTGTATTCAATTCTGCATTATTCAGGATGTACTATGATAAACGTAGTGCATGATATTTTCTAAGAAGAATACAAGAAAGAAATGATCCTATAAGTATTTCAACGTCGTACTGTATCATATATGTATATTTGCTGTAATGCTAACTCGTTAATGGTGATGAATGTACGCAAAAGAACATTTTAGTTTATAACTCGTAATAATTATCATACAAAATATTGTAGTTCAGCTTACAAGTCTTTCACTATTATGTAAGTAGGCGTGACTTGACTAACTAGCTAAACAAATCATAGCAGGGTTGTTCACATTAGTATTGTGTGTCAAAATCCAAAATTCCAAGAACATCAAACAGAATCGTTTTAATATATCATTTATCTTGAGATCCTAAACTCCAATAAAAGACCCAAATCTGTAAGTATTATTTACTAATGAAAAATCTAAGTACTGCTGATTATTACTGTAGTTTATTAATAAAATATTCGTAAACGTCCATAACGTGTTATTTAAAATTAATATTAACTGTGTAAGTAACTTGCCGCAAATAGTTACAGAAAAAAAGATACACTCTTTGATTTTTCAACAAGTCACGATGGATCCATCGTTAGATCTGACAGCAAAAGTTGGGTTAACCAGGCATTGTTTACATTCATAATAACTCAGCAAATTCAAATAATATAGGCACAAATTCAATTTAAATACACACATTTATACCTAATGTGCTTTTTTTTTTATATTAGACATTATATTTGAGTCACCACATATTTGTTAGACTTTCACCAGATGCAGTAGGGCGGGATACAGTAGTTCCAGAAGATAAAGAAGGTGGAAAAAAATTCATATAGTTTTGCACACTGAATTGACCTATCTGTATTAAAAATTTACCTTGAACATTTTATATTAAATCTTTTAATTTCAAATTTTTAAATTTCAAATAAAATTCCTGCCATGAATGCATACTGCAGACCCCCAAAGATTATGTAAAGCTATATATTATAAGCAATATGGCATTCCAAAAGCCAAAATATTTGCATTATAAGAAGAACAAGTATAATAAATTTCAGCATCACATTTTTCATCAGATCTAAAACGACTACAAATAACACAAATCCTCATGAACCAGAATCTTCAAGCAAGATTGCACCAGCGTCAAGATCCTGATACGGGCTTTACCATAACAATAAAATATCAATAAACCCAGTCCGTAACGGGTCTTCTGAAACGAATCCTTGCGCTGCATGAATCGCTTCCCAAACAAACTGTTACATCAAGAAAAGAGACCGGCACTTTGATTGCTCAATAAATCAGTCCGGATGATCCAATAGCGTGAATCCGTCTGACAGGATAATTTGGGTAAACCGGGCATTATTTACACTTACAATAACCAGAATATGACATGGAGACAAATTCAATTTAAATGCATACCTTCATTTCTTTGCTTTCTTGTAGGAAAAAAAAAAAGGCATCCGTTTTTAAAAAAAAATAAGAACTTCTTTTGAAAGAATTGGGGAAAGATAGATATAAAGAATAAAGAGATAAGGGAGCAAAAAAAAAAAAAAAAGGGGAATAATTCATGTTGGGATATGGGGGGCTAATAAAAAATATTTTGATGTCTTTTTGAATTTTTCTGGTTTTGTTTGTAATGAAATGTAAGGCTGTTTTTTTATTTATTTGTTATTCTTTTTTCGAGTTAGAATTTATGGAAATGGTTTTTTTATGGTTAGAATTCAAAATTTAAAATTAGTATATCGTATAAATAATATATATCAGAAAGAATTAAAACTTTGAAATATTGTTTATGCTTTAGACAAAGCACAAAAAATATTTCAAATCTTTGTAAATAATACTCATGGTTGCATTTAGTTTCGTACATCTTATATTTCAACATAATTACGTCGTTAGGAAATTAAAAATCTAAGCAATAGTCATAATCAAATCTTGTGTAATATCAAGCATATAGAATGTATATATTTGCAAAATATTCCGTTAGTTTAATATTAACGACAATCGCAAATAAAATAAGCTTTGTTTTGTTAATTAATTATCAAATTATTTATACTTTTAAAATATTTAAAGCAGATTATTTTATTTTAATTTTATTCATAATGAACAGATGCTAATTTACCTTTTACTTTTTACAAAAAGAGTGTTTATTTTTTAAATGAAATTTTGAGTTAAAAATATACTTTATTCTAAAATAAACAAAAATTAAATAAATATTTTTATTGTTATTTCTAAAATGAAGACGCCAATTACAAAAGGAAAACTTTTGATTCAAAAATCAATTTTAAAACCTAAAACCATTCATATTAATAATAATAATAATTTTTATAAAATATTTACATGTGAAAACTCCCAAAAAAAATTATAAAAGTTTGGCTTATAGTGAGACTTGTAATTAAATGTAGAAAATGTAGTAAAAACTTCCATGAAACATTTCGCTAGAAAAGAAAAGAAAACTCATTGCTACCCATTAATGAATCTTGGATTTATTTAAATGACTGCAATAAAAAGACCGAAGCTGATTGAAAACAAGAAGAAAAGGATGTACAAATCTTATTCTAACCATGAAAATAAAGATTGAGTAAAGAAGGGAGAGGCTTGATTATCGATGATAGTAGATGATTATAGGAGGACTTTAATGCAATATGAAATTAAAAAGGAGAAAAATTATAAAATGTTAAAATGCGCAAAAAAAAAAGGTTTTATACCTTATTTACACATAAAAAATAATTTAGTATTGTTCTAATGACTTTCAGAGAACTAAAATTCACTAATGAAAGGCCAATAATCATATTTCAAAAACTAACATTTTATTTTTTTTTGAAAATGTGGCTGATACAGAAATCGTATGGTATAGGTTTCAATATATTTCTGGAAGACTTTTTGACAAAACTGATCCAGCATCATCATTTTCCGCCATGCGACATGCTACAAACTCTTTCTTGACACCGTAATATCTTCTACCGTTTTACATGCATTTGATAAGGATGAGAATAGTTCACAACTGTCTTTAAGCCGGAAATCTTTAATAAGACAGTCTTTAATAATCTTGAATAAATCTTTAATAATTCCATTACGGCGTTAGACGTTCTAATGTGATGGCGTAGCCAATAATCGTATTAACCAGCAAGCAGATTAGCATTGCATGGTGTTCAACGTGAATCTTCTTTAAGACTTGGAGCAATTTGTTTAGCTGGTTGAAAAGAGGTCTTTTACATTTAGATATACCATAGTTGACAGGCATTGTAAAAGCAGAAGAAAACATAATATTACTAGTCTTCTTCATTGGAGCAACAGCCCCATGTTGAGCCAGTCATCTGCCTACTGGCAGATTTCTAGACAGGTGATTTTTTTTTCTTTCATGAGGTAGGGTTGTCAGTCCTACGCCCTACGGTCTACAGTCCTATTTGACCTGGGCCACGGTTTAAAGTGGATTCCGAACCATTACAAACATTCATGGCACTACCGGGAATAGAACATGAAAATAATGGTACCAAAGAGAATACCACTAGCAGTTTCATAGCAGTTTTCCTTCTAACATAATACACTTGATACAGTGCTATAGTAAAATTGAGTAATGATTAAGTATACATTTAAGTTACATTTTAAGTATTATTCATATTGTTCCATAGGTGTTCTAAAAATGTCTTAACACTCTCTATATATTCAGTAAATTTTTAAATACATAATACATTAAATTTTATGTTACTACTAAACAAATTGAGTTTTTAATTAAAAATTTTTTTCTAAAAGTCATGCAATTTAGTTGTGCCATTGAAAAATATAACATTTGTATGAAAGGTATTAGAAAGAAAATTATATTTTTATGATGGATTCATGAAAAATCTATTGTTTACTTAAATTACTTTATAGTTTATCTCAAATCCATAAAAACAAATGGTTAAATTCTATGTATTCTATTTAGTTAAAAGCATTAAATTATTACCCACATAAACATATGTGTTTGGAATTTCTGGCATGGTAGTTATATTTTACTTCACATTAAACTACATCTCACGCCCAATATTGAAAGCACAAAAATACATACAAATAGAAGAGGCAAGTGAATTTTCCTTCTTCTGAAATTCTCAAAAAAAATGTGACTAAAATATTCCTTCATTGGCTTTCTGTATTCCCTCCTTCAATTTTTTTTCATATACCTAGAGCAATTTAATTTCATCCAAAGGCATAACTTAATTACTGCGACAATAACATAAAAAGTATTGAGCAAACTGGAAATTTGTGCCGCTTAAAATCAGCTCACATCCGAAACGTGCAATGGATGACAATCTTTCAGCTCTTCTCCCTCAGCGCTGCTTTCTGTAATTTCTGTAGACATCTCTTAAATCCTCCAACTCTTGGATAAAAAGAACCATCCCTTTGATGTCGGGACTTCAAAGTTCTCGGTTAACTTGAATAACAAATAATTCACAATAGTGTGTTAATAGCTAACAACCATTTAATTTAATATGCATTCAGACAAATTAGTGTTGGTATAATGAAATTGGTATTACAGTAAATTCGTGTGTCCGCTTCTAACAATTGATTTCGTATTATTTATGCATTTTGATTAAAAGTATTGCTTAGTTAATATACATTTTAATTTATACTGTATTTAGTGTTATTTTTTTTCTATCAAATATTTCATAACTTCATATACTTAATTCTATTTACAACTAGATTTATAATGATTGATTCCATCCTTTGATGTCGGGACTTCAAAGTTTTCAGCTAACTTGAGTAATAAATAATTCACAATAGTTTTCAACAGCCAGTGTGTTAATAGCTAACAACCACTTAATTTAATGTGTATTCTGACAAATTTGTTTTGGCATAATGTAATTGGTATTGAAGTAAATTCTTGTTTTCACTTCTAATAATAGACATTCGTATTATTTATGCATTTTGATTAAAAGTATTGCTTAGTTAATATAGATTTTAATTTATACTGTATTTAGTGTTATTTTTTTTCTATCAAATACTTCGCATCTTCATATTCTTAATTCCTTTTTACAACTAGATTTATAATGATTGATTCCATCCTTTGATGTCGGGACTTCAAAGTTTTCAGCTAACTTGAATAATAAATAATTCACAATAGTTTTCAACAGCCAGTGTGTTAAGAGCTAACAACCACTTAATTTAATGTGCATTCTGACAAATTTGTTTTGGCATAATGTAATTGGTATTGAAGTAAATTCTTGTTTTCACTTCTAATAATAGACATTCGTATTATTTATGCATTTTGATTAAAAGTATTGCTTAGTTAATATAGATTTTAATTTATACTGTATTTAGTGTTATTTTTTCTATCAAATACTTCGCATCTTCATATTCTTAATTCCTATTTACAACTAGATTTATAATGATTGATTCCATCCTTTGATGTCGGGACTTCAAAGTTTTCAGCTAACTTGAATAATAAATAATTCACAATAGTTTTCAACAGCCAGTGTGTTAAGAGCTAACAACCACTTAATTTAATGTGTATTCTGACAAATTTGTTTTGGCATAATGTAATTGGTATTGAAGTAAATTCTTGTTTTCACTTCTAATAATAGACATTCGTATTATTTATGCATTTTGATTAAAAGTATTGCTTAGTTAACATACATTTTAAATACAGTATTTAAATTAAAATATACTGTATTTACAACTAGATTTATAATGATTGATTCCATCCTTTATGTCAGGACTTCAAAGTTCTCAGCTAACTTGAATATAAATATTAGTTTTCAACAGTCTGTTAATAGCTAACAACCACTTAATTTAATATAAATTAAAATATAATAATAGACATTCGTATTATTTATGCATTTTGATTCAAATAACATACATTTTAATTTATACTGTATTTAGTGTTATTTTTTTTCATCAAATATTCATATTCTTGATTCCTATTTACAACTAGATTTATAATGATTGATTCCATCCTTTGATGTCGGGACTTCAAAGTTCTCAGCTAACTTGAATAATAAATAATTCACAATAGTTTTCAACAGTCAGTGTTAATAGCAAACAACCACTTAATTTAATGTGCATTTTGACAAATTTGTTTTGGCATAATGTAATTGGTATTGAAGTAAATTCTTGTTTTCACTTCTAATAATTCTTTATCATTCCTTCTTATTATTTATGCATTTCGATTAAAAGTATTTCTTAGTGCGTGCATTTTAATTTATACTGTATATTTAGTATTATTTTTTTCTATCAAATATTTCAAAACTTTACATATTTAATTAAGTTTTACAACTAGAATTACAATGATTAATTTAAATTTCCTTCTTAATTCAATTGTTTCCTTGTTAATTCAATTCCATTATATCAGATTATTAACCTCTATCAGTTCATTTAATTTCCTTTTAACAGCTGCTAATTCCATCGTTCAAATATTGTAAACAAATAATAATATTAATTTATATAATGAAGATTGTGTTATTATAGATGTCATACATATATCATGTCAGGTAGCGATTTTAATTTACACATTCTACTTCAATGGCACGACAGCCCCATTGTGGACAACGTTTTCTGCCTACTAGCAGATTCCGAAACATGAGATGCTGATTTTCTTTGTGTGTGCGGTAGGGTTATCGCTCCTACGTACAACAGGCATATTAGACTGGACCTATGGTTTAAAGTGGATTCCGAACCACTGCCAACATACATCCAAAGCCTGTGACCTGTGGTACCAGCGTCTCACGCTAGTCACTAGACAATGACGTTCCATTTACTCATTACTATATGTTTATATATTGCAAATTTTTAGTTCATATTATTACAATTTTGTGTATTAAATATATTTTGAATTTATCTTTTAGGCTCTTACCAGCTCTGTGGATAGGAGAGTTCAGTTTCCAAACCAACGGAAACTCAGGTTAAAAACCCAACAAGCAAGCCAAGACGGAATGAAGTTGAGAAGCCCTTATATTCAAACTTGATGTATTCATGCGATTGTGATGGTAGAATGGACATACACCATTTCAAGCGAGGCATGGGATATCCTGGCTAATGCTGAATCTGCTATATATCTATTATTTTAATTCTGTTTGAATGGATTATCAAAATAATCTTTTTTTCAAATTAATATTCTGAATTTACACCTGTTATAATGTTTTCAGCAATTTGCTGCATTTAACGTTGGGGGGATTAATTTCAGTAGAATTGGTATAATGTTGTTTTATAATTTAAATGTCAAAAAATTAATTTTTAATTTAAAAATATAAAATTTCAATTGCTCATTTAATTTCACTTTTCCAATTATAAAAATATTAGTAAAATTTTTTTATTAAATAGTAAGTTTTCGATGGAATAAGTAGTAGATATATTTACTGAAATAAATAAAACAACTAATTTTTTTCTTATATACAGAAACTGTTCCAGAATATAATAAATTGTTCTACTCCTGCACCAATAGTAATTTGCACAGATAATTTGTATGAGGTATCAGTATTGTATAAGTACGACAGTTAAACTTCTTCATGGTAATTTTCTGAGTTTCTCTCATATACAAGGGCTTGTTGGGGTTACCTTTATCAGCCCTTCCTTGGAGAATCGGCTGTGGATTGCCTACTGTGCTCATAAATGGAAACAAGATATACCAATATATGTATATATATACACAACAACACACATTTTATTCCATTGGTTTCCTGATTCCCTCATCCGAGATTAGCTGCTCATTAACTCCCCTAAAATCACCATTACATTTCCTCTTCATATACTTGAATTTTCAGTTAAACAGTATCATGAATTTTTGTCATCGCTGATATAACAGCGACCTTTGAGGAGTCAATAAGCTTTATTATTTCCTACTTTCTGAAATACTTTTAATGATTTGTTTTACTGCGAGATGCCTAATAACTCTTGCCGTCTTCAGACATATTGTTTGCTTCTTTCGAACACCTTTTGAGATAGATCCCTTTTCTTTTTATATTAATAGCATTTAAATGAATTAAAATTATTCAAGTCTTTACATTTGATTGTATATTCTAATTGACTTTATATTACACTTTACAACAACTCCCGGACTTCTGTGCGTGAGCGCGCACACACAAGCTCTTCCGTGAGCACTCTCACATACACCCATGACTATATATGTCTTAGCTTTAGAAAAATTAACAATGAGTTTTCAGTCGCTGTTCAATGATTCAATGAGTCAATTCAGTTCAATGAACAATCAATTTTCCTTACTCAAGTAATAAATCTAGAAATAAGTAATTAAAGAAAATCTGAAATCTGAACTTTCTGTATTTTGGACTTATAGATGCAGTACAGTAACAACTGTTAATGTACAAACTCGACACAGTCAAATTTTCTGCACGAAAAAAAAAATAGTTTAACAAACCTCTGATTAATTTTTAAAATTTCTAATTAAAAATTTTCTGGAAAAAAAAAAAATTATCCAATTAAGTATGATAGCAATAAAATTCAGATTTGATAAAAAACTGAATTCAAATACTCTTAGTTCCAAACGAGAGAAAACAAATAGTTAGAGGTTGCGTGAAAAACATTTCTACTCCAAGTTGCGATGGTTCCTTTCTGGATGCATGCAACCCACATTACATTCTATTCTTTTGCTTTAAAGTGTTTTCCTGTTTTATACTCCATTCGCGTGTTTAAAAGAACAGTGTACGAAACGTGATCCGGGAGCCAATGCCTTCCATGCAGAGTTTGACATTCTTTCAACCAAGGATCGTAACAAGAAAAGCTGTGTCAAAGACATCATTTACCCTCACATGAAGAGGATTTTCTTCGAGAAGCTCAGATACGCGAAGTTTAAACAAAGAATCTTTTTATTAAATTCGGCCGATTCATCTTTATAACGCCCTGACGCCCAAGTCTCTTTCATTGTGTGTGATGCAGACTTTTAATCACCACTCTATATTTTTATCTGAAGAGCATCCCTTGTATTTTGCTTTAAACTTTATTATTTGGACTGTTTAGAATCTATTCATATGGATTAGAGTTTTAAAACGGAAGATATATAATTTCATAGGTTTACTAAATAATCTACTATGTGATTTTAGAATTGTGTTTTGGTTAATTGATTTATTTTTGCAAAATTTCTGCAGATAATAATTTAAAATATTTTTCCCGTTAATTAAGAGTAATAAATTCCCCCAAAAATCATCATTACACATAAGAATCTGATTTCTATAAAATTACCCTTCAAATTTCAATTGAACAATTTATTAAGTAACTTCATTAACGTTTCTATAATAAAACACTTAAATCTTCAGAGTTTATATAATCTAAATAACCTTCATTTAGTATTTTATAATAATGAGTGACATAGGTACCAATAATGAGGGATTAACTCTCTGGAGCTCTCTCTAGCTCACGGTATGATAAGATTCGAGTCCCGAAGGTGAAATGAAGGTTTGAAGCGGTTTGGAATCCACTTTAAACAGTAAATCCCGGTTTAATATGACTGTTACGAGTAGGGTTGACAATCCTACCCAATAAAAAAAAAAAAACATTTCAGAATCTGCCGATAAGCAGACATCCTTGGCCCACCATCATGGGGCTGTTGCACCTAAGAGGAGAATATCAGCTAACTTGTATTTAACAATAAATATACATTTTTAGCACAATTTTTACCAATAAAAAGCAAAACATGATCTAAAATTCCTGAATATTCCTGAACGTAATAATCTAATTATTATTAATTTGGGTTTAATGATTGTTTTTTAATTTTAGGGAAACATTTCATTAATCAACATTAAATTAAAACTTAACTTAAAGTTATAGCGATAATATAAATATTATCTTAGCGTTAGTACCATTATTGATAAATATTGTTTTATGTTTGAGTTAAATAACAACATTGAGTTATAACAATGTATTAAACGTAATACAGTATTAATTTTATTATAAATTTACAAAAAGAGCAAAACAAATACATATGCACGCATCAATAATTATTAATCGAAAGTATCTATTTATTAATAAAAATACGTTTCTTAGACTTCTTTAAACATGAATCTATTATGTTTGTATATACACAAAAATTAAAATATAAACTATTGAACTAGGGTATATATTATTTTAATAAATTTTATACTAATTGATAATCTTAAAAAAAGTGAAACAAATTATTAATTTAACCGAATTTTGATCAAATATTTTTCACATCTCCGAAGAATATTACAAAAATAAAAAATGAATTTCACTTTCCATTTACTAAATTGTACGCTATTATTTTTTCTGCGTGCTTTTCCGAAGTAAAATTTAATTATAAAAACAACTCATTCAAAATTAATAAAACAAAAACAACAAAAACTTGAATCTCCCCAAAGCCCAAACCATTTACGATATTTACCACCAAAAATGAACACAAAATATATATCGACTCAATAGACAGTTTAAAAGGCAGATAAAAAGCTCATCTCATCTCGCAGACCCCATATCTTAACAAACGACTCATCGGGGTGAAATATAAAGATCCCATTCAAAGCCGAAATGTAAATGCGCGCTTCGAAGCTAATGATTCTGCGGAGTTTATCACCTTTACCATAAAAGGACCCATGGGGTCTACCACCGAATCTTACCTCCCATTTAAAAGCTGTAACCGTCGCTGCCCAAACGAAGTCAGAGGTAATTAGCCTTCCGTAAGCAACGCATCAGGGCTAAAATTTAAGGTTCACTCTCCCCCGCGTTATCAGGGGAAGCTGATTTACATCATGTTAATTAGAGGTTGAGTAATGAGCTCTGTGGTGAGACATGTTACTCTGAATTTCTTTCATGATGAGAGATGAATCAAATTATGAACGTTTTTTTTGTAATGCTATTAAAATCCTTTCAAAAATTTTTAATAATAATGTGCATTTATTTATTGTCAAATTTGAATTTGGCAATCAGATAATTTAAGCAATATTTATTATGTCAATCTAGAATATATTCATCCATGTAAGAAATGAAATGTTAATTTTAAAGATTCCTCATCTCCAGCAGTAGTAGGCAGCTGATTAATTAGCGGTTGATTATTGAGTTTGATGGTAAAGGTTATGTAATGAAAAATTTAATTATGCAGCTTGATTTTTAAAGATATTAATATTATTAACGTTTTTTTATTAAATTATAATCATAATCATTTTCTATATATTAATTGTATTGATATATAAGTTTTTTTCGTAATGCTATTAAAATCCTTTCAAAATTTTTAATAATAATGTACATTTATTTAACATAATTTATGTAGTGTCAAATTTGAATTTGGCAATCAGATAATTTAAGCAAATTATGATTATGTCAATCTAGTAATATAGTTATTCATGTGAGAAATTAAATCTTGGCAAATTTTGAATTGTTAATTTTAAGGTTGCTCATTTCCAGTAGTAGTAGTAGGAAATTGATTAATTAGGAATCGATTAATGAGTCAATGAAAAATTTAATTATGTAGTTTTTTTTTTTTTAAGAAATTAATATTATTAACGTTATTTTTAAATTATATTAATAATTATTTTGTGAAATTGAAATATTATTCAGCTGGAAATTGGTGAATAACGTATTTAATATATGAATATATTTTTATAATAAAATTTATTATGTGCATTATTTAATATAATTTATTTATCGTCAAATTTGAATTTGCCAATCAAATAATTTAAGCAAAATATGATTATGTCAATCTAGTAATATATTAATTCATGTGAGAAATGACATTTTGGTAAATTTTGAAATGTTAATTTTAATATTCCTCATTTTCAGCAGAAGTAGGAAGTTGATTAATTAGAGGTTGATTAATGAATTCAAAGGTAAGTGTAATTGTAATGAAAATTTAATTATGTAGCTTGTTTTTATAAAGAAATTAATATCATTAATATAATTTTAAAATTATTATCATTATTATTTTGTAATTGATTTATTATTCAATTGAAAGTGAATATTATATTTAATTTATGATTATATTTTTGTAATAAAATTTATTATGAAAATGAAACCAAGATTAATTTTTTATAAGTGAAAATTATGGTTGTTTCTCCAATCATTACGATGAAGTTGATTTATATCATGTTAGTTTGAAGTGGAGTAAAGGAATTTGATAATGTAAAATATATTTATTTAAGTAGGTTTCTTTTAATATGTTTAAATGTATTCACATTCTTAAAAAATGAAAGATACTTGGTATGAATTAATTACTGATTAACTTGAACTCTGCAAATATTTTTCAAACAAAACCCAAATAAATCATGTTTGTAATACATACATCACGGTGTTAAATTCTGAAAATTCTTCTGAGACAAATGTGAAATTTAAGGTTCACTCGTCCATGCTTTATTAGAGGAAGCTGGATTTACATCATGCTAATTAGAAAAGTTGAGTAAATGAGCTCTGGTGAGACATGTTACCTGAATTTCTTTCATTTTTATGAATCAAATTATGGATTTTTTGTAATGCTATCAAAATCTTTCCAAAATTTTTATAATGTAGGTTATTTAACATAATTTTTATTTATTGCCCAATTAGATAATTTCTAAACATGATTATGTCAATCTAGCAATATATTTATTCATGTGAAATGTTAATTTTAAATATTTCAATGTAGGAAGTTGATTAATAAGATAGTTATTATTAATAAAAGATAATGTACTGAAAATTTAATTATTTTTTTTTGAAAAATTATTATTATTAACATTTTTTGTAAAATTATAATCATAATCATTTTTCTATATACTCAATTTTATATAATGGCAGATTGTACTGATATATATTGGTTATTGATATATATATTGGCCAACTGATATATATTTCTATATATCATAAGTTGTAAATTGGTGAGCAATATATTTTATATATGTATATATATTTACAAATGTATAAAAAAAATCATTAGATATAAGTGAAAATTATGGTTGTTTCTCCAATCATTATGATGAAAATGTTAGTTGTTTACTTTTAATACGTTTAAATGTATTCATATTCTTAAACAAATGAAAGATACGTGGTATAAATTAATTACTTATTAACTTGAACTCTGCAAATATTTTTCTCAAACAAAAACCCAACTAAATCATGTTTGTAATACATACATCATGCTGTTAATATATTCTGTAATGCATACATCATGCTAGTAATATATGCTGTAAAACATACACCTGAGCAAAATGTGACAATTACGGATAACTCTCCCATGCTTTATGAGAGGAAGCTAATTTATCACATTAATTCAATATTGAGTTAAGTATTTTTGTAATGGAAGTTGTTAGTTTAATATATCATGATGGAGAAAAATTAATTGAACTGCGGAAGGAGTTTTAAAATTATTCTGAAATTTACTTGAAAGTTTTAAATATTACTCTTCAAATAATTTAAAGTGATATTTTTTTAAGGCAAAACAGGAAAAATATAAACATATTATGCCAGAATGATTTACTATGCGAATAATGAATATTAAAAGAGAGTGTTTAACATAAAATCGAAGATTCACAGCGTTATTGGGCAAATTAGATTTACATTATGTTAATCAGGAGTTGGTTAAAAGCCAATAGATGTCGTTTTGATGTGTAATGATAAAAAAAGATTAATTAGATTTTGTAGAAATACTGTTAGTGTGATATAAAATGTCTTTTACAATCAGTAAATTATGTTGAAAATTATTTAACACGAGTTATTTAATATTCAGATTGAAACGTGTCATAATGAAAATGAATTAAATTATGATAATTTGTGCGTAAGTTATGGATAAATTATATATGTTAAATAAATAATGAAAAAAAGTTATGCACGTTATTAGCAGGATATTTAAATAATAACATAAATGCTGGCAGTGTATATTTGTAACAATATTTCTTTGTTGTATTACACACAAAATTTAGTTATGGATGTGCAGAAGATCTACCTCCCGTGTTGCACCTGGTAACACTTTTTAGTGGCTAAAAGATCTACAACTTGGCATTATTGTTAGATTAATGAACTCTGTTTCAGCATGTTTTGTGGTATTATTATTATTTTTTTTTTTTGTTGTTCTTTTTTGCTGCAACTGTCCATAATCTGCCATTGGAAAAAAAAAAAATTAATTATTGAATAAAACTTATTATCATTCTGTTATTTAGGAATTTTTAATGATTTTTTAGATGAGATATACTACATTGATGTATTGATGATGAAAGATGATTAGATTAATTAGATTACGTATATTTTTTAAGACAAATGGAATATTTGCATTAAAATTTTTTTCTTAAAATGTACAGACTTAATTCAAATTAAACTGAATTAAAGTAAATTAATTAACCAGGTAAATATAAGCTGCTGCAGAATAAATATTATGCTGATGATACTTATACGCATGAAAAATTAATTATGAGTTAATTTTTAATGAAAATTTAAGGATTATTTCGTCAGAATCCTCTAATTAACATAATTTTTATCAAAAGGTTGGTAAATATTATGTTAATTAGAGGTTTAAAAATGGGTTTTGTGAAGAAAGATGTTGCATTGGCATATGATAAATAGAATCACTTTAAATTTTGTAATGTTAATTTTTGTAAAGGAGCCTATAATTATTAAATTGTAAGGAAGTTATTTTATAAAGTTCTTTTATTGATCAATTTGAAATATTTTTATAAATATAATATGCAACATACTAATATAAGTTGCTAGTAATACTCATATATGTTAGTATAAAAATTTGGCATTAATTGTTAAAAATGAAATTGCTGTTTTTCATTGATAGAGAAAGCTTAGAGGATTTGATTATATTAATTTCTTCGTCCTGTCTCAATGTAGAGGAGCAAGTAAAATTATACTGACAATTTATCTATATCAATTAGCAAGTACAGCAATTAAAAGTTTTAAATTTGAATTTGAGTTTTGCTTTGTTTGAAGTTTAGTAATTTTTTTCCTTTTGAGTGAATACAAAAAAGGTAATATTTTAGGAAACTATTATTTGAATCAGTCATGATAAGGTAAAAAACAAGTTAAAACATTTAATTTTTCTTAACTATTTCCTTATAAAGTAAGGAATTTTTTTATTTTGAAATTTTCAATATGAAGTATTATATAATTTAGCCAAAATATGATAAACATTTTGGGAAAGCATTTAATCGGATTTCTCATCCATTTCATTTCATAGGTTTTTAATAATTATTCACGTACATATTCTTAATTGAAACAAATTCCAAAACAAATGTTTCCTTTATTAATGTGGTTTTAGTTCCTAATTCCATGATCCATTGACTATTATACAACAACAACAAAAAAAAAGAATTCTGAGAAGATATTACAAAGGAAGACATCAACACACAAAGCATATCATAAACTAAACGAGATAAACAATACCATCATTTACAACACCAACGCAGCCTTCTTTCACAAAACAACTGATCCTCATTTCGGTATCATTGACGAATACACCCCTCATAATTAAAAGACTGACTTTCTCATGCAATTAGAAGTATTTCTTTTCTTAATTAAAGATCCCGATGTTCTTCACAAGGAAAAAAAAATACATTTACAACACATTTAATTTTACAATACATTCGTATTCATTTAATTTTACAATACATTCATGTTCCTTTTTAATTTTACAATGCATTCGTATTCATCGAATTTAACAATGCATTCGTATTCATTTAATTTTACAATGCATTCGTATTCATCGAATTTAACAATGCATTCATATTCATTTAATTTTACAATACATTCATGTTCCTTTAATTTTACAATGCATTCGTATTCATCGAATTTAACAATACATTCGTATTCATTTAATTTTACAATACATTCATGTTCCTTTAATTTTACAATGCATTCGTATTCATCAAATTTAACAATACATTCGCATTAATTTAATTTTACAATACATTCGTATTCATTTAATTTTACAATGCATTCGTATTCATTTAATTTTACAACGAATTTTTATTAATATAGTTCCACAATGTATTCTCATACATTTCATTTCCTTGATTTTTATTAATTATTCATATAAATATGCTGTTGTTGTTTCTTATCCCACTTGGCTGGCCAAGCCCACGAGCCATACGTACTCATGATTGAAGGGGAAGGAAGCAGCTTCTGTTGTGATGGAGTACCCGTAGGTAGAAGTCTGACTTTGGCTCCGTGACGCTCTTACCAGTCATAGGAGACCGGGACCTACGGCTTAAAGTGGATTCCGAACCACTACAAACATCCATGGCACCGACGGGATTCGAACCCGAAACCTGTGGCAACGAGCGCCAGAGCGCAAGACACTCGGCCATTCAGGTCCCAAATTTGTGAATGCCAACGGCACGCGGTGTTCCCAGGTGGTCACCCACCCAAGTACTGACCGCGCTCAATGATGCTTGACATCGGTGATCTAACGAGAACCGGTATATTCAGCATGGTACGGCCGTTGGCTTCATATAAATATTCTTAATTGAAACAACTTCCGAAACAAATGTTTCCTTTATTAACATAGTTTAAATTCCTAATTCTATGATCCATTGAGTAATAATCCATTAATCAGCAACAAATATACTAGGATTTCGGGAAGTAATTACTAAGGAAGACATCAACACCTGAAGCATATCATAAACTAACGAGATAAACAATACCATCTTTTACAATACCAACGCAGCCTTCTTTCACAAAACAACTGATCCTCATTTTTGTATCATTGACAAATACACTCCTCATAATTAAAAGACTGACTTTTTTCATCATTAGAAGTATTTCTTTCTTAATTAAAGATCCCGATGTTCCTCATAATTAAAAAAAAAATAGATCCAAAGCCGGTCTTTTTGAGCATTAGTACATATGCGAGCGCGTTATGTAAAAAAAAAAATGTCTGGCACTAAAGCGTTGCTCTTTTCTCAATTAGAGCAAGATAAAAGGAGAAAATTATGTATCGGAAATTCCAGATAAGACAGTTTTAAAAGAGACCTAATGATGCATTCGTATGCTATTAATTTTACAATACATTCATATTCCTTTAATTTTACAATACATTCATATTCATTGAATTTCACAATGCATTATTATTCATTGAATTTTACAATGCAGTCTAGTTCACACAATTTTACATTACATTCTTATTTATTTAATTTTACAATGCACTTGTATTCATTTAATTTTATAGTGCGTTCGTATTTATTTAATTTTATGAAGCATTCATATTCCTTTAACTTTGCAATATATTCGTATTCCTTTAATTTTACAATGCATTCGCATTCATTTAATTTTACAACGAATCATCCATTTCATTTCATAGGTTTTTATTAATTATTCATGCAAATATTCTTAATTGAAACAAATTCCAAAACAAATGTTTCTTTTATTAGCATAGTTTTAATTCCTAATTCTATGATACATTGAGCAACAATACATTGCTCCATTAATCAGCAACAAATATAGTAGGATTTCGAGAAGTTTTTACTAAGAAAAACATCAGCACACAAAGCATATCATAAACTAACAAGAAAAACTATAGTATTCTAACAAGATAAACAATGCCATCTTTTACAGTACCAATTCGCCATTCCTTCACAAAACAACTGATCCTCATTTTTGTATCATTGACGAATACACTCCCCATAATTAAAAGACTGACTTTTTCATCATTAGAAGTATTTCTTTCTTAATTAAAGATCCCGATGTTCCTCATAATTACAAAAAAATAGATCCAAAGCCGGTCTTTTGAGCATTAGTACATATGCGAGCGTTATAAAAAAAAAAAAAATGTCTGGCACTAAAGCGTTGCTCTTTTCTCAATTAGAGCAAGATAAAGGAGAAAATTATGTATCGGAAATTCCAGATAAGACAGTTTTAAAAGAGACCTAATGATGCATTCGTATGCTATTAATTTTACAATACATTCATATTCCTTTAATTTTACAATACATTCATATTCATTGAATTTCACAATGCATTATTATTCATTGAATTTTACAATGCAGTCTAGTTCACACAATTTTACATTACATTCTTATTTATTTAGTTTTTACAATGCACTTGTATTCATTTAATTTTATAGTGTGTTCACATATTTATATGTTTTTAATTTTATGAAGCATTCATATTCCTTTAACTTTGCAATATATTCGTATTCCTTTAATTTTACAAATGCATTCGCATTCATTTAATTTACAACGAATCATCCATTTCATTTTCATAGGTTTTTATTAATTATTCATGCAAATATTCTTAATTGAAACAAATTCCAAAACAAATGTTTCTTTTATTAGCATAGTTTTAATTCCTAATTCTATGATACATTGAGCAACAATACATTGCTCCATTAATCAGCAACAAATATAGTAGGATTTCGAGAAGTTTTTACTAAGAAAAACATCAGCACACAAAGCATATCATAAACTAACAAGAAAAACTATAGTATTCTAACAAGATAAACAATGCCATCTTTTACAGTACCAATTCGCCATTCCTTCACAAAACAACTGATCCTAGAGTTTTTTGTATCATTGACAAATACACCCCCATAATTAAGACTGACTTTCTCATCCAATTAGAAGTATTTCTTTCTTAATTAAAGATCCGTGTTGATGTTCCTCATAAGGACACTGTCAAAAAAAAAATAGGTCCAAAGCCGTTCTTTTGAGCATTAGTACATAAGCGGAGCGCTATGCAGGGAAGAAAAAAAAAAAAAAAAAAAGAAAAAGATGTCCGGCAAGACAAAGCGTTGCTCTTTTCTCAATTAGAGGAAGATAAGGGAGAAAGTAGGGGTAATTTACGTAATCGGAAATTCCAGATAAGACAGTTTTTATAAGAGACCTAATGAAAGCTGGGGTTCATTCGGATGTTTGTCTAAATGGCTGTTGGCAGAGGGTGCTATCTTTTCATTATGATAGAATCTAAAGACAAGCGCTGGAAATATCCATAGGAGTTAACGGAACTTTGCTTCAGTTGGCTCGTGATCCAGTATAGTTTTTATTTTCACTGTGTTTTGTGATTGCAATGATTAGGGTGTTTTGTAAGAGACATGTTTATATGTGTTTGTTTGAATAAAAGAGAGGGTTAAATTCGTATGTAAAAAAGATTTAAAAAATGCAAATATTTAAAAATAATAAAGTTATGTCAAATTTGTATTCTTCGTCTTCACGTTTCTGTAATTTAAAAATATGCAATATTTGTTTTATAAATTCTATGAGAAATTTCCTCAAAAAATATCTCAATGATATGAAATGTTATAAAGTATCAGTACATATTATAATTATTATTATTATTATTGTTATTATATACATATATATATGTATATATGTTATTTTTGCTATATATATATATATATATATATATATATATATATAGCATAGTACAAATTGCATATATATATATGTGTTCTATTGGAATTAAGGAATTAACGACTCATGAATTTTATAGATTCACGACTGCTTTAACAGTATCATGCAAGTGACATCATTTCAAAAACTTGATACCGATAGAAAAAAAAATCAAGCAGTATATTAGGCGTGATTGGAATACATTTATAATTTTTATAACTTATTAAAAAAAATTACTAGATTTAATTCAATGTTTTAATGCGTTTAAATACCATTGGTCTTATTTCAAAAACAAACGCGTAAATTTTATGGATATAATTCTCGTAAATGTGTTTCTGTTGTACAGTTTTTACTAGTTAATTGAAAGATAAAATTCAGTCATTTCTACTCAAGAAGTAAACTAATAAAATAAAATTAATAAGTATAAAAAGAAATTATTGATAAATATTTCCAAAATAATTCTGAGATTTGAATATCTACATACACATAAATATTAATAAGGTCAATTAGAAAAAGTGTCAATATCCAAATTTTTCACATTTTTACATTAGGAACTAATTTTTAATTTTTTTTTTTTCTGCATCTTGGATTGACTGTGCGATTATCTGTAGTTAATGGCACAATAATTTTTTATCTATAATTAATGGTACATAATTTTTTCAAAGAAATTAATGATGTAACATAAAAAAAATTTTAGAAACTGCAAAAAAAAAAAAATTCTTCATTAGAGCCATTTAAAATACAAAATTTAACAAGTAGTGATTTCAATATTATACAACTAAACTATAGAATTTAATATAATTCATTTTACATTTTATGATCATAAACTATTTTAATAAAATACATAAAACGGTTTATTTTAAAAATATTATCAATATTTCTTTATTTAGTCGTATGTATTAAGTTGCAGAATAAAAAAAAAAATCTTATTAAGTTGCAGAATTAAGTCAAAATATATTGTTAAGTTGCAGAATAAAGTAAAAAAAAAAAATCATATTAAGTTGCGAAATAAAATTAAAAAAAAATTCTTATTATGTTGCAAAATAAAGTAAAAAAAAAAAATCTTTTGATTTGCAAAATAAAGTAAAAAAAAAAAAATTCTTATTATATTAGTTTCAAAATAAAGTAAAAAAAAATCTTTTGATTTGCAGAATAAAGTAAAAAATTCTTATGGAGTTTCAGAATAAAGTAAAAAATTCTTATGGAGTTTCAGAATAAAGTAAAAAAAATCTTATCATGTTGCAGAATAAAGTAAAAAAATATTGTTAAGTTGCAGAATAAATTAAAAATATATTGATAAATTTCAAAATAAAGTAAAAAAAGTCTTATTAAGTTGCAGAATTAAGTAAAAAAAATATATTACGTTGCAAAGTATTGTAAAAAATCTTATGACGTTTCAAAAAAAAAGTAAAATTGCAGAATAAAGTAAAAAACTGTTTCTTCCCAATTCCTTAAACGAAACATGCACTTTGGAAAAGAATAATTACAGCCTCCTCCGTTTGTCTAATGACTTATTAGAGCGTTTGGAAATAAACCCCTCTTAGCCCACGGTCAATTGAAGCCGGCGCTTAATCGGGCGGTAAAAGCTGCTGTCTCTGCACAAACAAAGAAAGAGCCAGTCTATCCGCCCCATCTCTTAATCTCCCTCGGTAGCTGCACTTTGCGAGGCTCTTGTTTCCAAACACAGCTCTGCGGAGACCATAAACAAGATATCCAATCATTGTTCTTTTCTTACTAAGCCGCCCGCGATTGGCAAGATCAGCAGATGGTTTGTGGAAAATCATAAACTCGTTAAACTGGTATTTAGATACACAAAAGTTTTAGTAGACTTTCGACTTCGTGGATTCTTTTGTACTAAGGTCTTCCAATTATTTTTTTTTCAATTGTTGTATAAATTGTTTCGAAAAACAAAGAAAAAAGATTTAAGACAATGTTGCCTGAGGATTTTTTTATTAACATTATGCTAAATTTAGTAATTATTTTATTCATAATACGTATGATTAGGGAATTTAATTAACCAATAGAATCTTGTGGTTAGTAGGATGCATTTTTACAATGTAACCTTTTTAATTATATTATATTATATTATTTTTTTAAATATATTGTTTTATTTTCTATATTTATTTTAATATTATTAGGTAAAAGAGTGATAATCCATTTTACTTAAAATATTTTTTATGTATTTATCATTCAATTATTGTATTTCATTTTGTTTTATTATAACGCTGGCGGCATTAAACATTTGTAGACACTGTTTCAACAATGGTGTTGTAGACACTGTTTCAATTTCTGTGGTGAGACTCGATGGCGTGTGTGATGTTCAGCATCTTGCCTCGTTACTCGGATTACCTGGAAGGAGTTTTCCGGGTTTTCGCTCATACGATGACAAATACGGGATAATTCCCCTAAAAGTCTATATGGAAGTCACTGGCCTTATTCTTCATCGACTCGGAGCCAAGTCAGACTTATACCTTCTGGTGCTTTATTACAACTGAAATTGTCCCCTTTCCCTCCATCCATGAGTTGACTACTCAAGGGGTGTCCGTCCCGTGCTGCGGAATAATGAGGTTTAGTCGCAACAACACGAAAATTCTAATGTGTAAATTCTTGATTATATTTAACAATATATTATACAACAACAGAAATAGTTGCAAACAACTACTACTTTTAATCAAAAATTTTAAATAACATCATACCTTATTTAGTAAATATTAAGCATTAAGTAAGCCATTTGTAATTATTATAAAGTATCGCTTTTCCTTCAAGTAGAACCTACAAACTAAGCATTATGCGTTCGAATATAAACAAACAGGCCTTGCACATACAAGATGCAATATACTCGTCCCCCCAAGTAAAAGCAAAAGCGGGTACAAGCAAAAAGAACATTACTGGAACATGATCCTTAGAATACCCCTCAAGGGCAATCAAGATAAGCCTGAATGAAAGATGCAGCACAAAAGAAAGCAGCCAGTAAAAAGTTTTCTAAGTTTCGAAACTTCCCATTTGCTTTCCAATTTAAAAGCCACATGTCAACCATAAAATTTCTTCCCCTGACTTCAGAAGTCATTTGAAGACACAGATGGACCAAGAAGGAACTATTCCCAACACATGACACTTTGGGTGACATCTGTTGTCAAGGTTTCTTGGTTTTATCGATATTTTTCTTTTCTCTGCCCTCCAAAATCATTAAACTTTGCTGTGACTAAAAATGAGAACGTTTATCGAAAGTTTTGGCGCGAAAAAAAAAAATTTGTCGAATGTTGAAAGCTGGCGTGGCGTGTGTTTTAATTTATTAATAAAAGACGCTTTTCTACTTTCAGTTATAGAAGGCTGCTATGGTTTCGACAAAACTGTTTATTCAAGGGTGGCAACAGATTGCAGTTTGGTGGTTGATTTTGCATTAAAATTCTTAAAGGAAATTTTTTGATGAACGTGCATTAAGCCATTTCTTTTAGACCATCTTGAAAATTAAAAACTTAGTCGATTATATTTAAAATGCGTTTAATTAAAGTTTTTTTTTAACCTTTCCTTCGTAATGACTTTAGTATCGAACTCATGGTTTTATGTACTTTAATTTCATAATTTGTTCTAAAGACTTTCTACTTATAAAGTATATCAGAAAATTGAACATAAGGTTAGTAGTTACAGTGAATGTTGTTACCTAAATATTTAAGTTTAGGCGAACATGCAAAGTTTTACTAAATTATTTAAGAAAACAGTTATAAATCTCGAATAAAGCAGCTGTTTTAGTTTGTTGTGTCTATTAATGTAATGGATATAAAACTTTTGATATTCTTAGCTTGTTCAATGGATGTTTTCCTTAATGATGATGGCCCTTTAATGACAAATATCGAACGGGCACCATTAAAAAGTTAATAACTACTCATAAACATACTGATAAAAGTTAATAATAATGTGTAATTATTTTAATAACTGTCTTTTATCTCATGATTAGTAGGAAATATTTTAAATATCATCTTAATGCTAAACTTTCTTCAATTTTAAGCGTGTTAATTGTAATTATTCATAACAAATTAAAATGAGCAATAAAATTAGAATTGCCTTAAACTTAAAATATTTAAATCTTGTCCTTGTTATTTAATTCGGTTGAAGCTCAATTTAAATGTCTGAGTTGGACTTCGTTTTGGCTCTTCACTTTATATTACTATTGCAAACTTATTAAAATATTAGTTAAAGCATTTGATTAATAAAATGATAATAGTAAATAGCATTTGATAAATCGATTCGTCATATATTATTGTTAATCTATAATTATAAATTATTTCATTGTAAAAAGAATTTGCTGAAAAGGATTTTTATTACTATTTATCCAACATCTGTAGAGTACCAAAGCAAATAAAATATTCGTTTACAATATGATTATTATTTGTAAAAGTTGATGTTTGTATAATCAAAAGAAAAGAATCTTTGATTTCTTGTATTAAAAGTATAAATAGAAATGAGTTTTTAATTGATTTTTCGCTGCTTTATTAATTAATTAATTTTTTTACACATGGTTTATTTTATTTATTAGTTAATAAAACTAGAAAATTAATGAAAAGAAAATTCACAAATCAGTTTTTATACAAAGGTTTCGCTTACAGTAATCTTCAAATATTACTGTTTCTCTACTTTTCGTTTGCAGTTTAAACATATAAAATTAAAAAATGAATGTTTTTTCTACAGGACTTTGAAATTTTATATTTTGCTACTAAAATATTTAAATAAATTATATTTGATACATTTATTTATTCACATGTAAACTTTCAAACTTTTTGACATCAGATTATGCATTACCTAATATACTGGTGATGTACAATCCTCCTCACCAAATTGGCAATAATTTATTGGTGTGACATGTTAAATACGAGGATAAAGGTAAAAGTCTTAATCATAGAAGCAAAAACATTTTTCACGCTAATTTAAAACTAACAAACAATCGCTAATGCACGAAATATTAAAAATATTTTTCTAAAAACATATCTGAACTGTTCGCTAAATGATTTTTATCTACTACTACTTAATTTTCAAATATGTCTCGATCAACATAAAATTGCTACCCTTCTTAACTGTCTTCCAGTGGCAAAAAATTGCATCAGTTCATTTTTACCTCATTGGACCGTTAAGATAAAGAAGTTATATTTATTTTGCCCATGCAGTTGAGATAGATGCAATGCAAGCATTGGAATTTCTCTTTCGCTGTGTTAGAATGGCGATAGCTTAAATTTCTCTTTTATTTTTCATCACGTTATCTACAACCGGATGCAGTGAAAAATGAGTTAAAACTGATTTTTATCAGGAAAGCCATCGTTTTGAATTTCTCTAGGTTGGAAAGTAGTGGTGCAAAATTAATCATGAATTACATTTTTTCTTGAGACTTGCTTCGTTTCATAAGTGGGCTCTTTTTTTTTTTTTTTTTTTATTTGTATCCATCAAAAGTTATTTTTGAGGAATACTAGAAAATATGCTTACATTTAATTATATTAAATAGTATAGCTGTATAGCTTATTTTAAGAAACACTTAAAAAGGTATTTAATAGCATTTTTTATCATAACAGTTTTAAAAAGATGATAAAATGCATTTCTTTACAAGATTTAAAAATAATGTCTTACATCAAAGGGTGTTACAATACAAGTGTTCCATGATAAAAATACAAACAGCAGTAAATACAATTCATTTGGTTAAATGATAACTTTGAATTTATTTCTGTGTTGTCATTTTAGAATAACGTACTTGTTTCAAGTATTGCTTTACATTTCTTTGCAGGTAATTTGTCTTAAAAATACAGTATATAATTATAGTTTCCTCTTTAGAAATACACACAAAAAAATCATAGTTTCTTTATATTTTTTTATTCAAATTTGATTGCTCTTACTCTTTAAACCACAAATTAATTAAATTTTCCATTCCTTTAGATTCTTAACTTAAATGCCAACATTTTTAATAAAATTGCAAACAATAAAATTAAAATCTTTCATTGAATATTTAAATACAATATTAAATATTTAGTAAATTTAATTAAATAATAGTAAATAATTAATTAGTTCAATTTTCATACCATTAATTAATTAAATGATTAATCAATGGTAAGAAAATTGAACTTAATTAATTAATTAATTAGTTTATTTTAACCAAAAGAAGCTCTGTTAGCTTTGTCTCTGTGTTATTTTTCATGGTTGGGCAATACTGTGTGTCGCGATCCTCACATATATCTATCACGAATAGCGAATGGAAGAAAGACGAGAAGCCTTTTAAAAGTAACTGCTTCGCATTTGCAGGCCATAGGAAATAAAAACATCGCAAACCAATTTGGACAAACATTTAGATGGCTGCGTAGATGCTTACATACGCTGCTACATTCACCATCAAAGATTCCTCTGGTCTGAAAACAATTACCTCAAAAGGACGCCGCTAGCAGAATAAAGTCTAACGTCCTCTGTAATCCAGATAGATAAGTTAACATAGACCATGAGTCAGGTACTAACATAAAATAAATTTTACATATTAAAAAGTAATTAAATTTTAAATCTTTCATAGAATGTTCAAGTATAGTAGCAAATGTTTAGTAACGAAATTGAATTCAAAATTTTCATACTATTAAATATTTTTAAAAAATCTCTGTTAAAAAGGAGTTATTTTTTATAGTTGGGCAATCCTGTGTGTGTGATCCTCACATATATATACCACGAATAGCGAATTGAAGAAAGACTAGGGGCCTTTTAGAAGTAACTGATTCACATTTGCAGCCCATAGGGAAATAAAAACATTGCAAACCAATTTGTACAAACATTTGGAGGGCAGCGAGATGCTTACATACGCTGCTACAATCACCCATCAAGCTTCCTCCGGTCTGAAAGCAATTACCTCAACGGACGCCGCTAGCAGGATAGAATCTAACGTCTTCTGTAATCCAGATAGGCCAGTTATCATAGCCCAAATAGTAGTTAATAATTAATTAGTTAAATTTTCATACCATTGAATATTAAAAAATAAAGCTCTGTTAAAATGAGTTATTTTCTGTAGTTGGGCAATGCTATGTGTCGTGATCCTCATATATATATGTATCATGAATAGCGAATTTAGGAAAGACGAGAAATCTTTTAGAAGTAACTGATTCGCATTTGCAGGCCATAGGGAAATAAAAACATCTCAAACCAATTTGGACGGCTTTAGATATACGCTGCTACAATCACCATCAAGTTTCCTCGGGTCTGAAAGCAATTACGTCAACGGACGCCGCTAGCAGAATAGAATCTAACGTCTTCTGTAACCTAGATGGACAAGTTACCATAGGCCACGAGTTAGGTACTATCACGAATTGAGTTTTTACATAATAGTAATCATATGATTAATAGATATAAAACTATGAAAAACTAAGATTTAAACTATAAAAAATAAAAAATTGCTTAGTTAAAGATCTCAATTATTATGTACTTATACGCTTCATTATCTCTTCCAGTTACTACAGTATTAAGGAAGATATTTATGAAATGTAGCATTTATGGGTGATCATCAATAGCTTAATGATATTGCAATTATTAGTACAGCTATTCATGAAATCCGGCTTAGGAATTGGGTTCAAATCTATAATAAGACCCAAATGATGGCGTCGTCATGTCTCTTGATATCTCGGCTTGATCACAGATGGATTACTAGCAATTCATGCGTCTCTAATATTGCATTAATTCCAATTTAAATCTAATACTTATAGTTAATAAGCTTTATTTCATGTTCTTGAAAATTCATTAATTTCATTTTCTTATTCTACTCGAATAAATAGCTATGTAAAAACAATTCGTAATAAAAGTGCTTTTAAACAGGAGAAAAATACATGAAGATGATTTAAAGCAAATATGTTGCCGTCCGTGAACACAAAATCTCAGACTTGCAAGAAAAATAACAACTAACTCCTCGGCATTACAGTCCGTAGACCATGACCGTCTGCCTACTGAAAATTCCGAAACAAGGAGATGAATTTTTACGGTAAGATTATCAGCGATACGCTCTACAGTCATATCTAGACCGGGATCTATGGTTTTAATGTAGGTTCCGAACCCTTACACACATCCATGGCATCTCTGTGACACAAAACCGAAATCAATGGCATCGAGCTCCAGAGCGCCATCAAGTCCGCAGGAAAATTATTACAAATAAACAAATTCTATTATTACTGGAAAACTGAAAGATTATATTCAAATATATCATCATAAACAAAATATCCCACACAGAATAATTGAAGAAATTAAACAACTATTTTCTTGTATATAAGTAGCATATATGTATGTAACTCTATGTATATAAGTAACATATATGTATGTAACTCTATGTATATATAAGTAACATGTATGCATGTAACCCTGTGTATATAGAAGTAACATGGATATGAATATACATATAATGAAGGTGAGACATCTTGTATTGGAAAAACTTCAGGGGTAACTGACCCGAGAAATTTCAATCAAACAGTTTGAATGTAGTGTGAATCACATATAAGCACCAAAGGAAATTACTACCAATGTACACATCGATTCTATTCCTTCTTTTTCTGAAAGTATAACTGCGGATGCCGTCAGTGATTTTAACCCTCCTGTTTGCTAGAAATTAATTCAGAACTAGGTCTAGAGCACTTTACCATTGATAGTATACCATTAATTGTGAGCATTACCAGTGGTGAGATCACCGTGCCCACTTTATCGAGTGATCAAGTAAAGTATATACTGATGCCGCCAACAGTTTAACTCTCTTGTATGCCAGTAGCGGCTTTTACTACAGGTCGACACTTTTCCGCTGATACACTTCACAGTGTACCATCACGGTGTTGTTAGTGGTAGAGAACCACCATTGTACACTTTATCAGTGGTCAAATAATGTCTCCCATGTGGTACCAGTGGTAGTGCACAATTAAACAAGTTACCATGGTTAAAGCCTCGTTTCTGAATGTGCTACCAAAAACAAGCACACTCTTTCTGTTATTGTTTTTTATATATTTTTTTTATTAAAATATTTGATAAATACTTTCAATTTAAGCAAAACATACAAGCTGAAATCTATCATCTTTGTTTTTACATTTATTAACTCTAACTTTATATATATATCATGTGGTGGAGTAAAGCATGTTAATAATAATCGCCAACAAAATTTACAACGTGGTCAATCACAAATAAAATTATAGTTAAAAAAAACTGTTTTACATAAAGTACTATAAAAAATAATCATACTATTTTTAAATTATAATATTATACTTATTCTGAGCTATAAAATCAGTTTAAATAAACTCATTTAAGGTTGTGTGTATTCGCAGTGAAAGCAAGGTACATACACTCAAAATGCAAATGATTAAACAAGATTAAACCAGAAAAAAATCATGAACTTCTATAACGCGAACGAAACCCGAAACCTTTTGCTTCACACAAATACACTGCCTGTTATTCCAATTAAACTGAGTACAATCAGCCAATCGGCGACGGAGGTGGAGAGAATGGGAAAAGGGATGACCCGCTCCTAAATTCGTTCCCCTTTATCAAAAGTGCCGATTCCGGCGGAACCTGAAACTTTGCCGCTGGTCTGCGACAACCCCTCTGTGCAGCGAAGAAGCATTTAAAGCTCAAGCGCCATATCATTCCAGAAGAAAGTTTGGACCTCGAGAGAGGGGGAGTAAAGAAAAGTTAGGAAAAGAACAAATAAATGAAAAGAGGACAGCGAGTGGAATGATAGGAAGTGAATTCAGGAAAGCGATTACACGTACAGAGAATGACGTCATGATTCACTGTCCCAAAGGTACTCATCCCCATGCTCACCGGTCCAACCCCCTGAACCTACCCCTTTCATCTCTCTCTTGCCCTCCAGTCATGTGGGGATGAGCGTAGATTAGATGAGGGAAAGGCCACCTATTTCCTGGGGCAAAGTTTAAATCGAATTCCTTTCAGTTCAGTCACCCTCGGTACTCAAGATCCACAGACACTGTGAGCAGAACATATACACTCTGGGCTGAAAGCTGAAAAAAGTAGCAGAACTAAACTATCCTCATGTATATTTCTAGTACGTTGTTCTCAGTATGAATGTGAAAATTTAGTAACTCTCAATTATAAAAATTATACATATAATCTATTCAAATATATATCTCAAATATTTTTAACGAATTCTCCAAACAATTTGAAGGTTCAAGACATTTATTTTCATGTGGTCGATTCAAGTTAATAAAGATAAACTATCATGCCTATAATTATAAAAAAAAATAAAAAGCTATTTCTCATATGTTCCTTATTTTGCTTAAATTAATGTGAAAAATGCATGAAGATAAATTATTGATTTTTTTGTTAAATTCAATTATTGATTCAAGATATTTTTATTTTTTATTGCTAAAAACTCCAGAGTTTCAAAATTTAAATCAATTTTAATAATTGATCAATTAAAGTCAAATAAAAAGTATCCACTTTCATGAGCTTTAAATTATTTCTTGGGAAAAAACAGCTTCTCTCAAAATATCAATATCTCACTAACATTCTATCAATACTATTTCTTCTTCTACAAAATTCAGTATCATTATATATTGAGGCTTTAGCTTTGAGGCTTTGGAGTATATTAGGCTTTTTTTTATTTTTTTTTTATTTTGTCAATGTCATCATTCTTAAAATGTATTAAAGAAACTGGGGCTTGTGAATCAAACAAGTAAAATAAGGCTACCAAATTTATAACAGTTTTTTTGTTAGAGATTATAATAATGATTTTTTTCTATTATAGATTTGCTGAAAGAATTATAACAAATTTGATTTAACAAGAAGCCAATTAAATGAGCATCATATGATATCTCAACAGTTCTATAAATTAAAAAATACAATTATTAAACTATCGGGCATGTGTTTTTAATTAAATCAAATGTTATTTTAATTCAAAAAATATTCTAATAATTTATTTTCAAATTTTGAGTATGTAATATTTCAACCATTTTTAATATTGTTTTGTTTTCTCAGTTGTTTTTGAAAACACTATATTGCCGTTGAGCTGAATCTCATTATTTACAATTTTTCAGTTTGCATTACTAAAAGCAAAACGACCGGCAATACCATGATATATACATGATTTTAGCACCCTGAAGTAAAAGAAAACAATTTTTAGGTACATTTTCACATAAATTCTTGAGAAATATTTTTAAAGGAATTCAAGAAAAGGACATCTGGTCTATCTATAACCTAACATAGAACTAGATAAAATATTCATGATAAGATGTTATTCAAGTTATTAAGTTGAGCAACCTTAATTGAAGTGCTTATGTTATTCGTGTTATGACAGCTGTAGAAATGATTTTGGAGAAACCAGTCACCACCAGAAAAGTTTGAAGGCCTACACGTTTCTGTCTAGTGGCTGTTGAGAAAGACTCTTTAAACCATGAAACAAAACTAGAGATAAAAATCAGAGATAGAAATACTTGGTAACATTTAATTCTGGAAATGTTGACCCTCTAGGTTGACTTTTCGTGAATGATGCAAATCTAAACACACCCAGACAAAAAAACCCTAGTTTATACTATATTATACTTTTTATATGTAATTTTTATAAATTGAAATGATACCTATCTTTTATCGAAGTAATAGAATTTTACCTAAAATAGAAAACAATGTATTGTTCTTAGAAAATCCACAGAAGAAAAACTATGAAGCATGGATAAGATACTCTTTGTATAATATTATTACCAACTAGCAAACTATTTACCTATTTCTTACAAAGAAATTGTCAAACACTTGAGAAAAAATACAAATACTGCTAGTGTCAATGATATATAATTTTCATCTGTATAAACCAGAATATATTTCTGGACATAAAAAGTACTGAAATACTAGATACTAAAAAATATTGAAAAAAAAAAAAAAAAAAAAAACTAAATAAAAAAATTACTAAATATAAAAAAATACTGGATACTGGAATGTAATCATTAATCTCCTTTTAACTGTAAGCATGCTTAAACCTTAACAAAAGCACATTTAAAAAACACTTAAATTGATTTTTCACAAACACATTCTCCTTTGAATCGCCATATAAACAAGGCTCTTCTCTCTTTGTCTGTAGAAACGGAATTTCACTTTGTGGATTTGGTCCCCCGAACGGATACGGATCCAGGTACGGATTGGAGAGCGAAGAGCGGAAGGACTGCGAATCTGAGAAAGGGTTAAGGGGGATAAAAGGGAAGGGAGCTCCACATCCTCTAACACCACGTGTTCGTGGCAGTTTAATGGAATTACAATAGATGAGACACACTGCACACGATAGAGATCTGCTGCATTTTTTTCTCTCCTCTCTCCCTAGAAATCAGTAAGTACATACACCGAGAAGATATGTGTACCCTAGCTGTCAGATGTCACCGACGGGTGTATATTGACATTTAAATTAAAAAAGGTAGGGTGTAACCATGGTTGTCGCCCGGAAATTTAATTAGGCCCCCAGAAAAAAAGAGGATGCTAGTAAGGAAAAAAAAAAAAAAACCTAAAAACAACGGAGATTTAATTATTTTTTATCTGATTTTTTTAGAGTAGTTTTTGATTAATTAATTATCGGAAAAAAAAATAATGCAATTTTTCTAGAGAATGAATGAGATTACAGATTTTTTTCGTTTAGTTTGGTGTTACAAATTTAACAAATAAATTATGAATTAGTGATTTATTATTCGTAATTTATTTTTAGAAATATTCGATTTATTAATTCGAAATATTAACAAAAATATTATTTTGCATTTAATTTAATGTTTAAAAATTAAAATAATGTAATAATATTTTAATTCATTTAATGTATAAGTATTTATCAATTTTTATTAAAATGTATTTTTAAAAGAATTGGTTAGGCAATTTTACTTTTAATTTAAAAATATTTCAATTTAAAATAATTTAAATATCTTAGATGTTATGAGCATTATGGTAAATAATATAGAAATTTAAAAAAAAAAAATATCTATTTAAAATCATGAATAAAAGGCTACAAAATATTTATTTGATATAATATTTGCACATAAAATTTTTAATTTATTTTGAGGTTGAAGCAAAAGCACAAAAATTCTTAAAATTTATTATATTTAAAAATTTTAATATCATCTATAAATAATAATTACATAAAATTGATTTAACAAAAAAAAAATAATTTCATTGTTCTTAAAATGTATACGCTGTATTGAAAGAATTTAAAATTTAGATTTCATTGTTTATAAATATTTTTATTAGTCATATTTATTAATATTTATAAATTTTATTTTTTAATATTGGAATAATTTAAATTTTAAATTAATTCAATATATTTAAACTTTTAAGCGGTTTTGTTCATATAAGTGCGATTAGTATTATATTCACGGTAAAAGATTCAGAATATAATTAAAAATATTTATTTGTTTATTTACACTATTCTTTAAGAACTTATATAATGCACTAAAAGTAATTATATGGAATTGCAGTTGTTAAGCAATTTGTTCGTATTATGTACTACATACGTTTGAAATAGTTTTTACAATATATTCTCAAGAAATTCATTTGAATCATACGTAATATCAAGATCAAAATGTAGACTTCTACAAATGTCATTAATTCTTTTAATTGCCATTATATATTTATATACATAATAAATCGAGTACAAGACTGCAAAATTGTTCATTTGATTGATTCGTTCATTCATTTCTTTATATAGTCAGGTTTGTGCGCACTTTGGGCTACTTAGACATTGACCTACAGTTTAACTCCGGATTCCGAACCATTAACAAACATCCATACCTCTGTCAAGATTCGAACTTGAAGCTTGTGGTACTAAAGGCCTCAGCGCTAGCCAATTGGCCATCAGAAAACTGTTAGGAATTTCATTAATTCCTTTAATTTGCATTTTACTGTACTAAAATACATTTTATATTAATACATTTTATGTTTAACGCATATATATATATATATATATATATAATGAATCCGGTACAAGACTGCAACACTACAAAATTGTTCATTTGACTCGCATTGCTCTATATAATCAAGTTTGGTTTGGTTTGCTGCTCTACGGTCAGTTTATGCACACTTTCGGCTAATTACATCGGAACTTACAGTTTAACGTTGATTCCGAAACACTAACAAACATCCATGTCTTCGCCAGGATTCCAACCTGAAGCCTGTGGTACCAAAGGCCATATAGCTAGCCAATCGGTCATCAGACCGCCTATATAATCAGGAAATTTATAAAAGTTTATCAATCTATTTAGTTCGGCTTAGATAATTAATTATTTAAACATCAAAACCGCTTAAGTTAAATTAACTCATTATATTTAAAAATATAAACTAAAAAAAAATAATAAATAAGAATTGTTGTCAGATTAAAGCTTTAGACATGCCCAAATGTAGAATAATGAAATAAAATTTATTTCTTCTATTTTCACAGAACCTTTAAAACAAATAGAATATGCAAAACCTTGGATTCTTTGATTCGCTTACGAAGCACACTATTTTTATCACTGATTTATTGCAGCGCCTTACATTCAAGCTTCGCGGACGTGTTTCTGTCCGCAGACAAATAAAAATGTATGAGTTGTCTCAACTTGCCGAATAAATTTCAGTTAATTCACAACTCGAGCGATTACACCAGCTTAACATCATCTCACTGGAGCAACAAGGAAGCCTTTACAATTCATCATCAGTAATCCCGACTTTAATTTAGAGTTTTCGAGAAAACGGGTTTGTTGAATCCGAGGGAACTTATTATTAACTCGTTAACTTCGCGCTTTCATGGCAGCAGAGAAAAGATTCAAAGTTTGGTACGATGAATGAACATATTTTTACTATGATTATCAAAATACGAAATATAGGCCCTGTGTAAGATTACTAAAATAAATGTTGAGTAATTTTATTCTGTCTTTAATATTTGTTAGGAAGGTTTGAATTGCAAGCATTTCATATATTTTTATGAATTCATAATCTACAGAACAATATATTTGTACATCCATGCATCATCAAGATTTTTTTATGTACTTTAGGATATGGTTGATATAAGAATCAATTTGTGAAAATATTTCTCAAAATCCAACACAACATTTCATGTTTGTGTCACTTGAATAATTTTAATATTATGTCTTAAATTGTTGTTAATTAATATATTTTATTAATTATGCATAACCTGACAAAAATATGAGTATTTATCATCATGTTAACCTTAAAAAATATTTCACATACGGGCACTCAAAATGTACGTGCATCTCTGTAATTTTGAGTTGTGCTACTGGTTTTTAATATTGTGATTAAAATGCTGAATATTTATTAAATTTTAATAATTCTGCATTCATCATCAGTGGCGTAACAATTCAGTAGTGGGCCAAGGCTGTCTGCCAACAGGCAGATTTAGTAACAGGAGATATTTTCTTTTACGAGGTAGGGTTGTCAGTTCTGAGCCCAATGCTCTACAGTCATATTAGACTGGGACCTACGGTTTAAAGGAATCCAAATCACTACAAACATTCATGGCACGACCGGGACTCGAACTCTGTGGCATCCTGTGCCAGAGCTCTAGTCGTTTGGCTACCAGGGCCCCAATTTTTGCATTACCCGCTAAGAATAACATGCCAAGTTAATGAATGGAAAGTTATAAAAAAAAAAAAAAAAACATGCGTTATTTTTTACAACATGTTCCATCGAAACTTAAGAAATTTTTTAAGAACGTTAATTAAATATTAATTACATTAATTATCTTTGTTTATTATTATTTATGTACTTATTTATTATTATTATTAATTATGTTTAAAACATTTTTAAACATTTAAATAATAATAATAATAATAATAATAATAATTATAATGATAAATAAGTAAATAAAAATAACTAATAATAAACAAAAAATGAACGTGATAGAGTTTCGTGAGTGTGTTTGAGGTTATAGTTAAGCTATTATAATAGATTAGCAAGAAAATAATTTTATTTTTAACAATGAATTTAAGTGTACAAAACATAAATTACTTTCGTGCCAACTCAATAATTGAAATGTCGAAAACAGATGTATAAGCTAAATTACTACCAATATTTTTTCCGGGAAATAGTGATCATCAGAAAAAAACTTTTGTTCTTAAATGGTTTGTTATTGAATACTATTTAATAAATTCAAAAACATGAGACTTGTAGAGTAGATGTTCAATATAATAAACAAAAAAAAAAAAATAATATAATAACATTTTAGAAATAATTATTACATGCAAATTAAATTTGTGGTATGATTTTCCAGTCGAAATAACTGATTAAAACTGTATGAAAAAGTTTTAAATATGGATGGAGGCTCTGAGAATAAAAATTTTTTTTATGAAACTTGGATTTTTTGTTTGTGTTGTTTTGAAGTACATTTAATGGAAAATTGATAAAAAGATTTTCCTGTAACAATATACCTATTTGTTTTACATAGATATCAATCCTAGATATTTCTCAATCTTCTTCATTGGAGTAACAGCGCCATGGTGGGCCAAGGTAGTCAGCCTACAGGCAGATTTTGAGGCAGGAGATGTTCTCTTTATACGAGGTAGGGTTGTCAGACCTACGCCCAACGCTCTACAGTCTCATTAGAACGGTTATGGTTAAAGGGGATTCCAAATCAGTGCAGGCTATCCATTTTACCACCTGAACTCGAACCCGAAACCTGTGGTACAAAGCATTAGTCACTCGGCGAGCAAGCCCTTTCAGTCTAATATTGTAAGAAAATGATTAGTTTTTATTTCACAACAGATAAAGTACAAAATTATGGAATACAATTACTTGATTCTGACAAAATTACGAGTAGAATTTGTTACAAATGGTTCTAATCATTGTATCATTTTCTATTAAGTTGTTGCTATTATATAAAAAAGTCGTATTCTAACAGATTTTTTTTTTATCAAATACAAAATATAATTTTTAACAAAATAATTTATTTTTTTAGATTCTATATTCTTTTTCATAAGTATACAAATGCATTTCGATAAATGCAAATTAAAATGCCGTAAGCTAAACGAATCTTAAAAAGGGAAATACCTGAAGTCTGAATTACATTATTTGTTCCTTTGCATTCCCATTAGCACCGCATTCAATGCCTTTCTTTGCTATACGATCAAGAAGGGAATACTAATTTAATGGATAATGGGAAGAAAGGAAAATAAATAAGGCCAAAATGCGATATCATTTGAAAGGCATTTGAACCATAAATTAATGGTTGGAGACAAATGAAATTCAAATATTTGATTGCAAGAAAAACAGGATTTGAATTGCTAATTATCTATATTTGTATATGAGAGATTAAAATAAATTTCATATTATAGAAATGATTTATGGTTTACAAAAAATTATGAAAATAAAAATGTTAAATGTTGTTGGTTGGGTTTTCCCAGAATACCATATTTAGAATCCTATAAACCAAGCTAAATTAAAAATTTATTTTATTCCTTTAAAATTTATTTATTATTATTATTTTATCTGTTTATCATTATTATATTTACTTTTATTATTTTATTAAATTTATTTTACTTATTATTATTATTATTTTAAATTTATTTTAGAGTTTATTTTAGATTAATAAATATTTATTACTTAATTTTTTTTTTTTTTTAATTCTTGATTTTAATCTTGGGTTGAGCATGCCAAAGTCCTTATACAGTAGTGTTACAATGTAGCAGGGTTCGTAGTGCAGCCTGAATAATGCTGAATTTGCTATTCATCTACTACTCTAATGGTAAATATCCGATAAACTGCAACATAAATACCATTTATATTATGTTTTTTAAAAATAAATATAACATTTAAATTATTATTAATTACATTTTAATTCATATCATCATAAGAATATTTTAATTTTTTTTATTTATTGGGATAATTAGATTTATTAGCATATTGGAATGTTTTAAATAAGTTTATTTTACTTTATAAATGTCAATATACTTTTTACTAAGTAAATCAATATTTCATTTATTTTATAACTAAACAGATACATAATTTCGTTGAAACAAATAGGAAAAAGTGGTGATTGAAAAAAAAAAATTTTACACAGCTGCTAACTTTCACCTTAACATTGTTTAGTTATTTATTTTTATGTAATATGTACACGTTGGATGCAAAAGACTGAAAAAAAAAAAAGAAAAATAAACGTAGGAAAGCATAAATCATTTTAAATGATACTTGAATTTTCAACTAACGAATTAATACCGCCGATGATATATAAATATGCTACTATAAAAAATAGTTATGATTATAATTCCCCAATGTGATGTATTTCGTCATATACATACCAAAGAAATTTTTATGTATTAAAAAGAAATTCACGCATTATATAAAATCAGCTATCAATTAACCACTAAGGTCTTGGAATCTCAAACCCAAACCAAAGTAAGAGATCTCAATTCCTTACTAGACAATGAAACAAAACAAAAATTGTTTATTCTGGGGATGTTCAAGAAAATACAGTCAGATAATAAATACAGGAGGTGTAAATATTTTAATTGCAGATTTGGTGCTATCTTTCCTGTAGTGTAACAGGATTCTTTTTTTTTTATCGTTTTTTTATCAGTTTTGAACCAGGGCAGCTGGTTCGAAACTGAACAAGACATCGAATAGAAGGACTTCCTTGCCTAAGCTCAGGAGGGTAAAGCATGCTCAAATGCCCTTCTGTTGTGCTTGATAAAGAGAAGGGTGCAGCATATCTCGGTGCACTTACTGAGTAATAATGGGGCCTGATGGCTGAGAGGCTAGCGCTCTGGCGCTCGGTACCACTGGTTTCGGGTTCGAGTCCCGGCTGTGCCATGGATGTTTGTAGTGATTCGGAATACCCTTTAAACCGTAGGTCCCGATCTAACGTGTTCGTAGATCGTTGCGGGAGTATTGTTACTACGCGTCCGTAGCTTATGTACCCCCTGGGTAGTGCTAAATCAGTAACGTCGGTGCAGCTCTTGCCTTAATGCATCAAAGACAATTGTCTAAGGGTTTGCAAGCTGCATTAGAAAAAAAAAACTTACCGAGATATACAAAATCTACTATATGTCTTCAGTTCCATTGGCAATTGTCTGGCATTAGGAAGACAATGAAAACAACATATCACTAATGATATATCTTCAAAATTCATGTGCGTATTTCTTTCAGTTAAGAAATGAGATTAGAAATATATTATTTAAAAATACAAAGAGTCTGATGAACTGTATTTAATATGATATAAAAAAATATTCACCTTTTGTGATTTGAAATAATAATTCCGCATTCCAACCCAACCAGAATGTTTTAAAACATATTATTACTATTATCGCCATATTCTTTTTCCAAAATATTATCTGTTCACTCCTTTACCAAACACTGCTATAAACGATGGGAGCTAAACAGATATCAAAAAATAAAAAGCGACATCTGAAAGAGAGAAAAAAAAAAAGGAGAAGAGTTCTCATTCACAACTGCATTAATGGTTCTCTTTGAATTCGCCTTAACGCCGCTTTCCATGTGATATGGGCACGAGGGCAATAGGAAGTGAACGAAGAGAGGGGAATAAATGAAGCGGTAAACGACGTTGATGGAATGTATATACCAGGGAGCCAATAAGTCATCGATTGAAAGGACAGAAAAAAAAAAGAAGCCCTAGAGTCACGCACTGTTTCGTGTGATCTACAGAGAGCATGTTTTTCGTTTGATTAGAGAGTATATTAGTGTAGTCTTTGCCTAATATACGAATCTTGTCAATGATAAAGAGAAAAGAAGTGATTCTAATTTTTGCTTGAACTGGCTACAATCGATGAGGTATTCATCGATGCACGTCTTTACGGACTGGTATCTGAATTATTAATTAATCAATGAATGCCAATGAGTTGTTAGTCTTTGAGTACATAAAAATAATTGCGTTTAGAATGAATAAGTGTCGGTATGGTTTATAGTATAGACAAAGAGTTTAATGACACCAAATTGATTTTATATGATACGGAAACGATATAGCACAGAGATCAAATTCGCATTATAGATTCCAGATCAACACTTTTCAGATTTTCAAAGCAATATAAAACTTATGTATTAAAAAAAACAATTCATCAAAATTTCCAACCTTGTGTATATATCTATATACAGAATACATAGATATTTCTTTAAGCCGTACGTCCCGGTCTCCATATGGCTGTTGAGCGTTGGGTGTAGAACTGACAACCTTACCCCGTACTAAAAAAATAAAAAAAAAACAAATATATATATAAAAAAATATATAAAAAAACGTTTCGAAATCTACCGGTACGTAGACGGCCTTGGTCCACAATGGGCTGTTGCGCCAATGATGATATATATAAATATTATGCCCGATTCGTGGCTTAGTGGCAACTGCGCCGCTAGCACTGGGACGGAGGTTCAATCTCTGGTGGCTTTGTTATAAACACTGTTTCAAAAAATGAGGGGACTCGATGGTGTCTGTGATGTTCATCATCTTGCCTCGTCAGTCGGACTACCTGGTGGGAGTGTTTCGGGTTTTCTTTCCCGATACCCAAATGGTGTAGTTCCCTGAAAAACTCCTCCCGAAAGGCATTTTCTCCTTCTTCAGCAACAAGGAGCAGAAGTCAGACTTCTGCCTAACGGGTGATCCATCAAAAACCATAAAGCCCCCTCTTCCTTCCTTCCATGGGGATACAACATCAACAGTATATATGCAACAGCGTATAGTATATATATATATATATATATATATATATACTATGGAGTATTTAATCCATGAAATTTTGTCTGAAATTATATTTACTTTGTAAAATTTTTCCCTTTTATCATATATGACATTTCTTTTGCAATTTTTATAAATATTTTCTCTATGATCAATAATCTACTAAACTGGCTACCATGAAATTTATATAATGGGTTGTCACCGTCGTATACTGTTTTAAACCATTTTTACAGACTGTCAGTTTATTTTCATAACTCATTAATTTTATTTATTTTATAATATTCCACAAATCATGTTCAACATCTAACTATATAAAAAGAACTTAATTAAAATAAATGATGTATAAAATTAAGAAAATAAATAATGCTGCCTTAGTACTTAACTTGCAAGGCGCTGAAAAGATGTTTCTTAAGGAAAATAAATGAGTTTATTCTCTTTATTTAAAAAAAAAAAAATAATTCTTTTCTGCAAGTGACTTCTAAAACGAGTTAACCTTTTAGTATATTTAAAGACAAAAATAAAAGAGCTATTAGGAAAAAAAAACGTAAAAATAAACAGCATGTTCTTACATTTTCATTACCGAGGACATGTTTTCTTAAATGAATATCTTTCATAGCATAAAAATATTAAAATTTTAATCTTATACTTTCGTCGAATTTTAGAAGCAAACACATGAGAACAATTTTAAAAGTTTGTAAAAGACTTAATTTGCTTGGAAAGTGTAATTTGCGCGTTTCCCCCTTTTAAAATAAAAATTCTGAAAATGCGAGAATGTTTTTAAGTTTTTAACACAGTGTTCTGTTCCCAAAAGAATAGGATGTTAAAAAAAAATACTTTCTCGACATGTTTGTTCAAAGCAACAATTTCTAATTGGCTACACTATTTACGTTAGAACAAAATAAATTACTTTAAAATTGTTAAAAACTCGGACAAGGATGATAAAATTACTTGATCTTAAAATACATAACATAACATACATAAGTATTCTTTGTAAAATAATTTTAAGTACAAAATAAATAATTTTAAACATGGAATATAATTGCAAATTAAAAATTTTATGAAAATTTAATAACTTGGTTCTGTATTTTTCTAAATTACGAAAAAAAGTACAATACTAATATTACAATTTTTTAAAAATGTTTGTCAATTTTATAATAGAGATGAGAAAAACGTACACACGTTTAGCCTATTTCATTACTTTCCCTACAACTCATTATCATAATACATTATAATCATTAAGATTATATGTGTTACTAACACAGTAACAGCACATATATTATGTTGTTTTTAATTAGTATACATATCACGAAAAGGATTTTATAGGTGCAATTTATTCTGACTACAGTTTTAAAAATATCATCCACATTTGACAACCAAGATTATCGAAGGTTTTATTATGTTGGTTTTATTACTTAATGACTTAGAAAACGGTGGAATAAGTTTTACAGGAAACACATAATAAATGTGTAGGTTTATGACTATCAGAATTATTTCAAACGTTTTATGTGGGATATTTTTTTCAAACTTGTACTTATCGATATACTTTTAGAGAAAAATTATTGTCAAACATATCAAATTCTAATATAAAATAAAAATTTAAGTCATATTAACAAACTAGTCTCCAACTTTCTATTGTGTATTTGTGAAAATTATTCATAAAAACACATAATAAAATACATTAATGTCCCAAATTGTGTCCCGATGATAATATGCATAACTGGAATCTAGAAGGACTTTTCATTGAATCTATTATATATTAGTTTGAATCTATTAGTCTGTCACAGTGTTTCCTTTCGTAACTGAGTAGATTCTATGACGAATTTACAACGTTTATAAATGGCTCGACATCGACAGTTAGGTTGGTTCAGGAAAGTTTCCGAATTTTCTCCCATAAAATTATGTAACTGTCACCATGCATGTCACAAATATGGGACAGTTACAAATTAGAACTGTCTCGGTTAACAATGAATTCACCATGGTTTGTATGTAAATTGTGGTATATATAAATGCAACAAAGGCTCACTGATATAAAATAGCAATAATGAACGTATGCAATTAAGATATACACAGTCCAGTCACATAAATTTGACCACCACCTACTTTCGACGTCAACGTGAAATAACCAATCACAAAATGCAGGTGGCAGCACATTGCAGTGGAGTGTAGATACAGAATTCCACTTAATACTACTTAAATACCCTTAATACCACATTCCACACTCCATTTAAAACCAGAATATACAAGAGTGTATGGTCTGGCTTTTGACAGGTGGTCACATTAATGTGACTGGACTGTGTAGTTATGAAATGTTGATCTGTCAAGCAAATATATTGTATTTACATGAGAATACTTTTAGTTTGTTTATTCCAAAGAATTAATCATTAATATTTATCAAAAAATAGATTTATTTATACTTAACGTCATGTTATTATTACTAACATCTTCATAAGAGGAAAAACAATTACTCACGTAAAATATCATAACCTAGAGAAAATCTTACAACATATTACATAATTTTAAAATTTTCTCTAATCGGTAATTGCAACAGTACAATACAGAATTAGTAAATAGAACTAAAAATTAATTATATTTTAACCAATAAACATACATCTCTTATCAGAAATAAAACACGTTTTCCAAAGTTCGACAAACTGGTCGTTATTTCTGACAGCTCAGTTGTCTAATTCAATGTTATGAATTTCACTTATCGAACTGTTAAATTCAGCTAAGTTAGAACATTGTGCATCATTTTAGAGACCATTTCTCATCCATGACTTTCCTCAATTGAAGATCCATCCATCCTAAAGCAATCGATACACTTTGCGACCAGGAAATCATTATTTATTTGAACCTTTTAGATGCTAAGCTGTTCACAGCTCATTTGTTAAAAAAAAATGGGAACGTTGTTTTATTCAAACCAAATATGTAAGTTAAAATAGAATAGTAAAAACAAACTGAGTTAAAAACTTAGAGATATATTTAACAAGATAAAATGTAGAGTTTTTTTTGTTGTTATTGAAAACCACTATTTCTGTATGCGTCAATAGAAAAAGCATGGCAAAAATTGGAAGTGTTTATTTTATTTAAAATATCTAACCGAAATTTTCGAAATACTTCCCAAAACTTCATTAAAATGTAAGAAATATATTAAAGATTGAATAAAATAATAATAAATTAATCAATTTTACAGATGCAACGTAAAATTGACTAATATAATATGTAATATGTTATATGTTAATATATAGTAATATGAAATATATTATTCAAATTTTAGTTAATAAATTGATTGAAATATTTTTTAATAATAATTATTTAAAAAAAATAATTTTATTTATAATTTTATGAATAAATTTTATTCAGTTTCTTTAAATGTTATTTTAGTCATAAGAATTTCATTGTGACATGACTTAATAATGAAAAATTGTAATTTATTAAACATTTAAGAAAATTTTAAATTTAAATTTTATTAATGTTCTTTTTGGTTTCATTGAATAAAAAATTGTTAATTAACTGCATTGTATTTTAATTACAGGTTGCTAAGTTGTACAAAGGTTTGGAGCTGAAATGCAATAACCCTATCTTATTATAACTCGAATCTCAAAAATCTTAAATATTTCCATTTCAATTAGATAACAACATTAGATAAACAAACTGCACTAAAACCTATCAACTATTACTTTTGTAACATTATTCACTGAAGTGACAAAAAGTCATGGGATACCTCTTAATATCGTGTCGGCCCTCCTTTCGCCCGGCGAAGTGCAGCAACTCGACGTGGCATGGACTCAACAAGTCGTTGGAAGTCTTCTGCAGGAATATTGAGCCATGCTGTCTCGATAGACGTCCATAATTGTGAAAGCGTTGATGGTGCAGGATTTTGGGCATGAACGGACCTCTCGATGATGTCCCATAAATGCTCGATGGGATTCATGTCGGGCGATCTAGGTGGCCAGATCATTCGTTGGAATTGTCCAGAATGTTCTTCAAACCAATCGCGAACAGTTGTGGCCCGTGACATGGCGCATTGTCATCCTTAAAAATCCCATCGTTGTTTGGATACATGAAGTCCATGAATGGCTGCAAGTGATCTCCAAGTAGCTGAACATAAGCATTTCCAGTCAATGTTCGGTCCAGTCGCACCAGAGGACCAAGTCCATGCCATGAAAAAACAGCCCACACCATTACGGAGCCACCACCAGCTTGAACAGTGCCTTGCTGACAGTTTGGGTCCATGGCTTCGTGGGGTCTGCGCCACACTCGAACCTACCATCAGCTCTTACCAACCGAAATCGTGACTCATCGGACCAGGCCACGGTTTTCCATTCATCTAGGGACCAACCGATATGCTCACGTGCCCACGAGAGTCGCTGCAAGCGATGTCGTTCTGTCAGTAAAGGCACTCGAGTCGGTCTTCTGCTGGAATAGCCCAAGAAAGCCAAATTTCTCCGCACAGTTCTAACAGACAAGTCCCTTGGTACGTCCCACATTGATTTCTGCGGTTATTTGACGCAGTGTTGCTTGTCTGTTAGAATTTACGACTCTTTGCAGACGTCGCCGGTCTCGGTCGTTAAGTGCAGGCGGTCAACCACTGCGCTGTCCATGGTGGGATGTTATGCCTGAAATTTCATACTCTCGGCACACTCTTGACACAGTGGATCTGGGAATGTTGAATTCCCTAACGATTTCCGAAATGGCATGACCCATGCGTCTAGCTCCAACTAACATTCCGCGTTCAAAGTCTGTTAATTCCCGTCGTGCGGTCATCATCACGTCAAAACCTCTTCACATGAATAACTTGAACAGAAATGAAAGCTCTGCGAAAGCACTGCGCATTTATACCTGTTCTACGCGATGCTACTGCCAACTGAAAATTTGCATATTGCTATCCCATGACTTTTGTCACTTCAGTGTATATTAGATATACAAAGTGTATTTAAAAATTAAAATGTAGCAAAAACTTTAGACATTAGATATACAAACTATACTAAAACCTTTTAACTATTTTTTGTAAACATTATGATTGTGGGTTATTGTACTTCAAAGTAAACTGCATAGTATTTTAATTACACATTGTTGAATTGCTTCAAATGTTCGGAGCTAAAATGCAATAACCCTACCTTATTATAGCTTGGATCCCAAAATATCTAAATTATTTTCCTTTCAATTATACGTTAGATATACAAAACTGTAATAAAATTTTAACTGTTACTTACGTAACATTATATATTAGATATACAAACAGTATTTAAAAATTAAAATTTTGGAAAACTTTGTACATTAGATATACAAACTGTACTAAAAACTGTTAACTATTATTTTTGTAAACATTATGATTGCGAATCATTGTACTTAAAAGAACAATTACACTTTGCTATTGAAATGACATCATTCCAAATACGTAAGATGCCACTATTTTATATGTCTTTATCAGTCAATCCTCCAAAATAAACCTTCCCTATTTTACGACCTTTTCTCCTCCCAGATAACAAACTCTGCTTTTACACCTTTTTTCGGACACACATTTCCTGGGGAAATCTGTGGCATAATTATCCAACACAACGGAGAACCTCACCTGATGTACGCGACTGAATGATGGCAATAAAATGGCAAAAATCCATCGCTCTCCAGGACCGTCTCATTTCCTGCAGAAGACATCCCATAAACAACAGTTGCTGGCAAGCACCCCCTTTCAGCAACCAAACAAAACCTCCAAGGACGAAATTTATCTCTGGTAACCAATACTAAGGACCCTGAGCCATCGATACCGGAGCATAAATCTCCACTCCGAAGCCATACACAGCGCGATCGGTCAGGGTAAAAAGCAATAAACAGCAGAAAAGCAAATTCCTGTAAGGACAAGTTGGGGGGGAAGGGCTTGTTTGGAATGACCATTCCAGGAATGGCTCTCATTTGGTGATTTTTTTCTTTTCTTCTTCTTCTTTGCTAAACTTTTACAGAAAGGACAATGTAGATGCATGTCTGGGTGGACTTTGAGTTAATTTAACATTAGTTGTTTTCCTATATGTGGAAACGTGTAATGAGATGTTATTGCTATAAAGTTTGAAATTTGAGGTAATAAAGAAATTAGTTTTTCGTGGAAATATTTTTATTTTAAGATGCCATTGTAGATATTTTCAACATTGATGCATCAAATATTTTTTAAAGTTTTTTTTATGTAGAATAATTTTCATTTGCATCTAATTGTTTTACCTTTTATAAAGTCATCACATTTTGTCGTGTATTTTTTAACATTATAAGTATATATATATAAAGCGAAAGAGAGAGAAAGATAATAAGGTGTTGTTTTTTTTCGTAAGCCAAAGTTCAGGTATGATTTTTAGATTAATACAATAAAATGTGTAAAAGATCAATTTACAAATTTCTTCAAATATTATAGGTTTATGCTGGCAAACATTTTAATTATACATTTTGTATTACTTATTGAGATTTAGCAATTTTAAATAAGACTTTTGCTTTTGCAAGATTTTATTATTTCTTATGAATTACAAGAGGATAATTATTATTTTTTAAATGCACCTTTCTTAATAAATTTCATTTATCAAAATAATTTTTTTATTGGTAAAAATGTAAAAATATTAAATTATTAGTAGTGTTTACCTTTTCTATTTGGAAAAAATAGTTTTTTAGAATGCCTACAATGCGTATGTTTGTCTAAAATTTATTTTAAATATAGTTTACGTTTGTCTGCATTTCTTAAAATTAGAATTGTATATATAAATGTATCTTAATTTTAAAAAGGTCGCGTATAATTTTTATTTAAAAATACTTCGATTGGAGACGAGTATTTTTTTTAAATGATTTATTTTGCAAATTTAAATATCATTTTCTCTTTAAATCCACTTATGTTATTATCATTAGAATTTATATTACTTCTGTAAACTCAATCTATTTTAGCAATATGATTATAATTAGAATAAACTGAATATGCATTAACCCTTTCCAATAAATTATAATGCAAATGCAGATGTATATTTTTTCTAATTAGATTTGCATTTAAAATCTTACATGCTATTCACTAGAGAGTAAATAGATTTCAGTTTTACAATTTTCCACAACATATGTTAATTCACTAAAATCAAGTAAACCAAATTATCCTAATATAATAGATATGCAAATCTCGATAAAACATCAAAATCATATTCTAAGTAGTATGTACTGTAATAGAATGATTAATATACTTGTTATGCTGGAAGTAAGTCATTTTTATTTTATATATATTAGTGACTATAGCGAAATGCACAATTCCTTTAAATATGAGAATTTGATTGAAACCAGCTGTGATACCATGAATTTACAAACAAAAAAGAAATCACTTCATTATTTAAACGTGTAGACAAATCCTAAATATTTCATGTATCACTAATGAACCAAAACCATATATAACAAATAATATCACTAAAAGATAAACAAAGCAAAAGTTATTCAACAACGATACACTAACATTATCAAATAACCAAAAAGAAATATTCATTCATCTGCAATAAATCTAAGAACAAGCGACTATGTTCATTATGGAACTATAACCTTTTACTCCAGAAAGAAGACAATAAAAACACTTTCAGAGATAATAATGTAAAAATAACTTTATTTATTTCATTAAATATGATAATTTAATTAAAACTAGTCGTGATACCATGAATTTACAAACAAAAAGTATTGACATCATTATTTAAATGTATAGACCGATCCTAATTATTTCATGTATCACCAATGAACCAAAGCCATATATAATAAATAATATCTTTAACAGATAAACAAAGTAAAAGTTATTCAAAAACCATACACTAACATTATCAAATAACCAAAAATAAATATTCCTTCATCTGCAATAAATATAAGAACAAGCAACTATGTTCATTATGGAACTATAACCTTTACTTCAGAAAAAAGACAATAAAAACACTTTCAGAGATAATAATACTAAGTAAAACATAACTGCAACTCCGGGCTGCCGATAGCAAAATAAGGCACAAGAACAACTCAGCACACTCTTGTTTACAATTGTCTGTGTACGTTGAAGCTTGTTTCTGAATATTAGTCATTAGCCAAACTCCCTATTTAATGTTTTATCTCTGAGTTATCACTTATTCTTCAGACAGAGATAAAAAAGAAGCCATTATGCTTATATCGCGATTTCTCATTTTTTTCTTGCATAGAGTTAGAAGTGGAAAAAATAAACTACAACTTATTCTACCACACCCCCTGAGGAGCCTGTGTATGTTCATATTTTCAGCAGTTTATAATGCAATACTAATTTGTAGGACTGGCAATTGTTCTACTCTTTTCTAATTACGACAACTGTTCTCTGAGGTAAGTCAAACTATTCATGTGAATTATGAGACCATAAGAGATTTAAAGCTGTCATTTATAGTACGAATAATCAATTTGAAATATGTATGGCTATTTTTGAACATGGAAAGATTTTATTAAATATTTCAAAATTGATACGTATTTAATACAACAATGCATATTTTAAAATTAGAAAAAGAAAAAAATATTTTCGTAATAATTCAAAAGCTGTCAGTAACATATTATTTTCTTAATATCATTAAAAAAAAAAAAAAACTACATGAAGCAAATTCCAAATTGATTATTTATAAAGCTGAACAACTAATGGGGACTTGATGGTCGATTGACTAGCCCTCTGGCTCTCGGTGCCAAAAGATTCGGGTCCCGGTGGTGCATTGGATGTTTGTAGTGGTTCGTAATCCATTTCAAACCATAGGCCCGGGTCTAATATGACTGTAGAGCATTGGGCATAAGGCTGACAACCCTACCCCATAAAAAATCATCTCCTGTCTCGAAATCTGCCTGCAGACAGACGGTCTTGTCTTACCATGGAACTATTGCACCAATGATGAAGAAGACAAAGAAGAAGAGCTCTAATAAATATTTTTAAATAGCAATTACAATAAATATTTTTCTAATAAATATTTATGAATAATAAAAATTAAATAAAATAACAACCCTCAGTCAATCTTTCATCGTAAAAAATAAATCCACATAAGATAATTAAAATAAGCAATTAAATATGTTATAAATAATTGAAAATCGTCCTTTCATGAATATCATCAGTCATAATCTAGTTATTGTCAGCTATTACGTTTATAATGGGCAAGATTCGAGTAGAATTGTATGCTATCGCAAATATCGATTCCATTATTTTTATATAGCATCAAATTTCATTATTTCTACGTTATTACGTTATTCATAATGCAAAATGAGATTCAGAAATATCTGTATGTTTGTCAAATATATGATTGAAGAGCAAGAATAATAACCACACAATTCGAATAGTACATGAAGAATACTTGGCCAAATCATATAGTGTTTAAAAGCAGATCCATCACATCGTATATATATTTTTATACTATATTTAGAGGAACTAAAAATGAATATCATACAAGCAATTGAGAAAGTACTTTGTCAGAAAGGAATTATAGTTGAAAATATCCGAGTGAAAAATATTTTCACTGTAATTCCAAATTCGATAAAATAACATTTAATATTCATTTATTGTGAAATAAGTATTTCTAAAAATTTTCTGTTGTATAAATTAAAAATGTGTAACTTGATAAAATATTTTTTTCTCATTTTTAAAAAACTTTGATTGAATAACTAAAAAGAACTAAAAATATGAACCATTTATTCATTTTTGTAAAAATAGATATTTAATCTACATTAAGCAACAATTTAGACGTAAAACATGAGTTTATGTAAACTCAACATAATACATTACATTCACAAACAATTTACTTCTATAAAATGGAAATTATTTATATTTTTACCAAACAAAACAGTTTTGACCACAATATAAATATGCTCAGTAAGGGCACAAATCCTAGAAAAATATTTTCTTTGTTAACTGAAAATATATGTACTTTTAAAATTACATCCTTTATAAAGTCACAACCCACGTGTTTAACATAACAAAGCTAAATTTAACAATTAATAAATTTTCAGATAAGGCTTAATTTAAAGTGCAGAGCAAAGACAAAGTTGTAATTGCAAACTTGTTTTGCATATGCAACAACATAAAAAATTTACAATCCCTTTGTAAATCCATTAACTAAAGACTTGATAACTGATTATACTTAAGCACATTGTAAATGCTAGAGACCCTTAATTATGTGCCAGCACTTTGAAATATTTAAAATGCTTTTAACAACATAAATTTCCATAAATGGGTTGCGATAATGAATGGGTGACCATTTCAATGTCTGAATTAGCACAAAAAGATAACTTATTACATTCGAAAATGTTCCTTTGACTTGAATTATTTTCCTTCGCAGAAGTGATGGGGTGGTAGTCCATTTCGAAGGCACATTTGGCAACTAGCCTTGTGGTAATTTGATGAGCTCTTTGGTGTGCAGTTCTGTGTACATTTCTTTCACCATTTCCTGTAATGGACATAAAAAGCCTCGGCCTGGAATGATATATAGGGATGAACTTCCCATCCTTGGCTTCATTTGCTGCAAAACGATTTGCATTGAGTCCCTCTGTTTGCCAGGGAATCTTCTGCCATCGTTGCAGGAAGAGACTTCAGCTACTTACAAAAGAGATATTTGATTTCAGCGTGTATTAGTATCTGAAATCTTAAGAGTTGTGTGGTAGAATTTTTGACAACTATTTGGCCAAGTTCCGTTTAAGTTTGGAAAGATTAATTCAGTGATTTTTGTGAAGTATGTCGAATGGAAAATGTAGTATTCTTATGAAAAAGTTTCACACAACAATTTTTTTTTTTTTTTAAAGTTATATTTATACATAAAAAAAAAGTTTTCAAATATTCTAAGAATAAAATTAAAGGTTTTTTTTTAACCACAACGAAGAGGGAATATTAAATAGACATTTGCAGAGTGTAATGTGAGGTAAAAAAATATGTTGCTGAGGGTTGGACAGTGATGCTGTTCAGATTTTTTATAAAAAAAATAAATGAATGATATTTTTTTTTTAACTTCTCTTCATATAATATAATTTACTAGCATTGTTTTATTGGTAAAACATCGGTTTTGTGAAAGCTGCGATTTTTTTTTTTTCTTAGACGAAAAGTTTAATTTATTAGAATTAAGAACTTCTATCTTATCTCAAGCAAAGTTTTAGGAATTATTTCTCATCTGCAACTAAGTATTTTACGAAAAGTTGTATTTTTTATTTATAAAGAAATTCATTTCCGCCATATTATTATAGAATTACTGTCAACAGAGGACAGATCGCCTATTTGCCAATTGTACTCAAAAAAGTCACTGAATGGAATGATAATTTACGTAAGTTAGTAGACAGTTATAATCACTGTTACATATTAATTAATATTTTTGCAGACTTTTAAAACAAAATATTATATATATATATATATGTTTGTGTGTGTGTGTTACTTTTTAAAAAATGTTGGTAGTTACCTCTAAAGCCGCAACTTCATAACATTATTTTTCCTACTGAGATGAAAAAAAAGAATTGAGGTTTCAATACTGTTCTAGATTAATTATTCCGTACAACATTTGATAAAAAACAATTTCGTAACAAACGAAATAGCTTTAAAAATACATAACTGAATAGTTCGAATAGTTTAACTGATTTTAAACATTTTACGAGTTTTTCAAAGACACAGAATCTAGCAGTTGATAACGTTAAATAAACTATAGTTTATTGTTTAGAGCACAATAAATAAAAAAAGAAAAATTCTCTTTTATCCGTGAAATCTAATCTGACAAACTGGCACAAGCAATATTTCTTTTGTACCAGCATTTAAATTCACTTGATGAATTGCTTCTCTTATTTCTCCTTAACATTCCAAAATTAATTTCAATTTTTTAAAGCAATGAAACAGAATGCTTTCTATTAAGTTGTAGCTCTGTGCTGGGACCTCTGCCAATTTTCAGCGAAACTCCGAGTATAAAAAAAGAAGAAAAAAATCCCAAAATGAGACGAAACCAAATAAATGACACCTTTTAATGCTTTTCTTTGAGAAATAATTTAGTTTTAGGGGAAATTCCCGATTCTGGCATCATCAAAAGAAAAAAATTCTAATTGCATTGTGTAAAAAAACAAACAAAAAGAAATAAATGAATTATAGGTGTTTCTGAAAAACTGTTGGCATCATTCATAGGTAATCCAGTGCCTAGCTATTTTATACATACTACAGGACATCGGCAAAATCTTGAGAATGGCTAAAAATATAAAAAAGCAGCAATTTATTTAAAATGATATTAATTTTCCTCCCGGAAAAAAAAAAGTTTGTATTAAAAAGGATTAAGAAAAAAAAAAAATATACTGTAGGAAGATTGATCAAAAAAATAAATTGGGACATTTTTCTCATCTATCCAGCTCGTTTTCTTTTAATGGGTACTAACAACAAAAGAGATGAAAATTAAAACGGAGTGGAAAAAAACAATAAAAAAACAGGGGAACAGTTTTTTTTTTTGCCTGCCATGGAAATAGAAGGGAATGGGAGACAAAAAGGAAAAAAATGGAGCATGGTCATTTGGCATTCTGACAGGAAAATTCTCAAGAATGAAGATAACAGTTCTGAGGTGTTTTGCCAGCGGGGTTTCTATTAATTAAAAACCGCCTGTGAACACCCACTTGGGACAAAGAGACGGGTTTCGGGAAAAAAACTTGCGGGTAATAGAGAATGCATTAGAGGACTCCATAGAGGAAATGGGTTTGTGTCTTAAAGATAGCTCTCGTAAGAAAGAAACAATAACTCAGAGTGATTATGATTTCGAATGATTGTAATTTGGGATTCTAGGGTTAATTTGTAACTGTTTATGGTTAAACAATCTAATTTAAATATTTTTTATTGGCTCATAGACAAATTTGATATACATACATATTGGTTGATATACAATATCAACATCATTTTGTACTCTGAGATGAGATATTTTTTGTATTGTAAATAGACTACGAATACATCATTGACTTTTTAAAATAATACCGTAATATTTTGTTATGAATATAGCCTCAGTATTGCAGATATTGCTGCATTTTTTAGATGTTGTGCATCTATTGTAAGTATAAATTTTTAACAATGGTCTTCATTTGTAATAAACAATACATATAGATTCAATGCCGAGCGAAGACAATATTATATCAAAAGAGATCACTGGAATGTGAGAAACATTGAACAGTTAATTCAGGAACCAGTAATTGATACATGTTAATGCTGGAACAAGTCTATTTTCCAACTCACCTTGAGACAATAATTGCATCGCAAGGAATTATTAAGCAACATAATCCAATGATGTCGTTATTTTACATTCACCAATTTTCAGAACAGAATCCTATGGATAAATCTAAGATAGAAACTAGACTGTATATGAAGAACGAAATGTAGTATACTCAAACAGATTAGCATTCCCATTAAGTTTATTACGAAACCAACAGGAAGACAGGAGAAACGTGTCATTCAAACCGTGTGAAGAAATCAGTATACCTTGGACTGTAATTCCGCGATTGACGTTAATGCATTGATGCAAGTCAATATTTGAAGACTGGAGCTATTGAACAACTACGTTGTTCCTTTATGGGAACCGTTTCGTTGTGAGAGTCATTTCTCTCTACAAAGACCTCTACTGCCCCATTCATCAAAGTAGATATGCTACAACAGGTTTGTACAATATGAAGTTGATGAATCATGGTGAATTAACCTGTCTTTAATACAATTGAAAAATGACCCTTTTTCATGGAGAATTTTATACAATTGATTTTACAAATCACTGAGGGAATGGACCACCAGATTAATGGAACAAGTAAGCCAAAATGGCCATATTTGTTTGTCATGCACCATGTTGATAGCATGCTCTAAATGATAATGCCATGCTGATAGTTCCGAATTGTGATCAAGACATGTTATGATGAAATCAAATATTAAGTTCAATAACGCAATTAATTTCCGGCAAGTATATTTCCTTCCATTAACATATTCAAAAGCCTGAATGAATTTTAAATATTCTAGGCTAAAGCGTTCGCTTTGACCCACTGACACTCGGGGAATTAAGGTGATCAAAATTTTACATCGTAGAATAGCAGCCAATCGACTTCGTAGAACATTATCATTATCTGCCCATTGGCAGAAGTTTTACCATTTGAAATTTAATATCCGGCGGAAACCCACTTTTACTTCCCAGTGAAAAATCTCAGTCGTTCTTATCTGACGGACTGATCATCCATGCCATACATTTTTCGATGGCATGTAAAAAATTACTATCAGCTCGAGAATTCGTTTCGACTTTCATTCGTTTTCCTTCTTTTTTTTTGTAGATATCGGAATAGTTAGAATTTTTTAACATCTTCATAACCTATAGTTTTTAATAATTCTATAACTTACGAAGGTGTTTACGCTAGTCTTTATTACAATATTGAGATGTCTTTACATTATAATTTTGTTCAGCGTATAGACCTTATAAAAATGAGTCGCCCGTAATAAAGAATAAAAATCCAAGCACACCCTCTACTATTCAGAGACAGATGGCTAAATAAGGAATATTAACCAGAACCTCTTCCTCCTCGAAGGAATTATAATTTCAGTTAGGTAAGTGGAATGCAATGTGCCCAATGGAGCAATATAAAAACACATTATTAATAAAGCGTTATTATTGTTTAGGATAATTTTACTATAATTTAGAACAGCAAAGTTGTAATATATATATATATATATATAAGTAATTAAACTTTAAGAAGCATTTGCCATCTAGTTCTAATGGTTTTTTTAAATTCGCAAAAGACGGAATAATCCTCTCTTCATTTTGTGGGTCATATCTGCATTGCATCTACATAATGATGAATCTGCTGCAATCTCCCTGAATCAGAGAATGAATGACAGATAATGAGGATCATGTGATATTGGAAGAAACTACCACCAAATTTTCAAATTTATTTGATAAAACACAAAAATTGTCTTCCATAAAGGAATGGGGGGTTTTCTTTTCTTAAATGGAAAGACAATCAAAAATAATTCTACCCTATGGTTTTCTCTACATTAAATCACCATCTTCCCTAAAAATAACATATACTCCCTATCAACAACATCAATACATTTCTATCCAACTCAATAAAAACCATGGTTCAGTATTTGCTTATATGCAAAGCAATAATTTCCAATAAACCTGTGATACATCTTTCCTTAAACAAGTCCTCCTTTTCTATATACAAGTCATCAAATAATAATTGATAGTTCTGAAAAGCGAAAAAAAAAAAATTTTAATTTTCCACGAATGGACCTTTATTCAAACATATTTAAAAACTGCTTTTTTTTTTTTCAACACACTTTATTGTCTTTCTCACTTTTAAAAGCACCAAAAATATTTAAGTTACCATTATTAATTCTCATGTACATGACATGAAAATTTGGTGACTTCATGGTGACAAAATAAAAAAATCCTTCATAAAAAATTCTATTTTAATTATACAGTTAATCTTTACCATTTTACCCTTCGAATATATTTTGTGAGAAATATTTTCACAAAGTTAGATATCTAAAAGAATAGCTTAAATTAATAATAGATTTAGATGAATTTTTTTTCAATTTCTTTGTATTGAAGAATCGATTTTTGAATATTAAAATGGTCTAGTACATGTAATTAATTAGTCATATATATAATGAGAAAATCATGAAAAACTGATGCTAACAAAAGGCGTCCTTATATTATATATAAATTTATATACTCCAATATCCAAATCTGGCAACTTACTTGGACTAGACACTTGTTTGGCAACGGAAGCTTAGTTTTGATTTATTCTGTTCAAAAATGTAAAGAACTTTATTATTTATAACCAAAGATACATTTAAAAAATATGTGAATTTATTTGGCAAAGAATTTGAATAGACGTCGTGAATAGCAAGAGAAAAAGGCGTAAAGCCAAAACGAATAATTGTTTATGAAAAACAATGTGACAATATTATATGATATCATACTAAAAAAATCTCGCTGATATTTTATTAAACTATTTATTTATTTTTTTTTTTTAATGTTTTTATAAACATTGAGTATATTTCTTTGAAAAGTTGGCTTTTTGACCATTATATTCTTCAAAAATGGGCTCAAAAATGGGCAAAAAATAAGACATTTTTTAAGAGTTGTTTGCCAAATTCCCTGCACGATGAATTACTCTATCTTTTCTTTCATTTTTATAATAATGTTTATGGTATTAAAAAAAAACTGAGAGTATTTCTGATAAAAGTATATAAATATTTTTTTCCTTTCATATTATATTTTCTGCTGTTGTACAAAATAAAAATGAGTAGAACAAGCCTGATGATGTTGGCCTTTCTAACAAGGGTATTTGGTCCAAACTCAAAATGTAACTATTTACTTATTTTGTTAATGTTTCTAACAACATTGCACACATTTGTTTTGAAGTTGTTTTTTTTGGCCATTATATTGTTAAGCTCAAAAGTGTGCAACATCATGTGTAAAATTTAGACATTTTTTAGAGTTGTTGCCAAATTCCCTACAAATTGAATTATTTTATCTTTCCTTTCATTTTTATAATAATGTCTGTGATATTAAAAGAAAACTGTGAGTATTTCAGATAAAAATATATAAACGTTGTTTTCCTTTCTTATGATATTTTCTGTGGATGTACAATATAAAATGAGTAGAAGTAGCCTGAATAGCATGTTGGCTTATCGAACAAGGGTATTTGGGTTCGAACCGAAATTGTAAAGCCAAATTAAAGGTTTGTGCTACATATGAGAACCATGAATCCATAGACTGAATGTCCTTTAAAAGTATATAGAAGGTTAAAACATTTTAGATGCAATTCTTAGGTGTAACTATATGTTCAATATCGTGACTGCAAAATGTAGATTTAAAGTAACAATTTTCTTGCTGGGAAGTCTGGCTGACATTGAATCTGCTACATAAATATTTTTATGGTGTCTAATACTCACAAATCATATCGCCAGGCATTAAAACACAACAATAAATATGAGATTTTTACAATTTTTAAAAAGATCATTTAAAAAATATTTGTTTTAATGCAGAAATTAAAGAACAACTCCATTTTTTTATTTAAAACTAACTAAAAAATTTTTGACTTAAATTAAATGATTTTCATTAAGCCATTATTTTTTATTATTTTACATCGATTATTTTTGTTCTGAAGTAAAAATACTTATTTTAATGGCAACCATTTTAAGAATAAATATGATTGAACATAAAGTTTTTCTTTTTATAGAAATAAAATCGATCAAAATAACTCAAAGTAAAAGTATCAATTCACCTACGAAATAGTTAAAAAACAAATAGATACTAAAAAAGATTTAATTGATAAAACAACTTGACTTTTCGAAAAACGTAAATTCACACCAACATCGAAGCTCCAATATTTTTCCTTTCAAAGCATGCTAATTCCTAAAAATCAAAACAAGAATTTAAAAAAAAATGTCCGTGCTCTTTTAGTCACATACTTCAAACTCTTACGGTTGATTCATTGGAAATGACTTTTATTTCTTTTCAGAGGGCAACGACGAGGACCTCTTAAAATGCTCTTGTTAGTAACACAAAAAGCGGGAACGTGTGACAAGTAATTGATTTTTTTAAAGAGCATTTTGTTTCGCTTTTTTTTTTTCGGCCACTTATTTAAAAAGGAAATGACAAGTACTTTACTTCCAAAGACATGAATGGTTTACTCTCTTGCTTTTTGAAGAATCGAAATCTGGTTTTCGACAAAATTTATGACCTTTTTTTTTTTTATTTCTTGTGATATTTTTTGAAGTCGGTTTTGATTTATAAATCAAACATGAATATTCTTTTTGGCACTGATTCTTTTTAGAAAAAAAAAGTAGTCTGGTGTATTTAGAAAAGCAACATAGAAAGTAGTTGATTTTTAAAACGAAATTAAATTATACATTTTTTTGACAAAAGGAATCATTATTCATATAAAGTAAAGTAATATAATTAAAATAAGAATAAAAGTAACAAGAAATATAAATTTATTGAGCATTATCTATTTGATTTTTATTTTAGAAAGTGTTTTTTTTCCTGAGACATTTACTTTGAAATATAGTCATACTTTGATTTATATCTTTCCTAGTTATGTTCAACTTATAAGGCTCTTCAGAAAATTTATTTTTAATTATGGTTGTAGTATTTTTTTTATTTTTGGCAGCTTTCCTATTTGATGTTTCTAGAAAAATCTGAATTATATTTCTTTTTGTTTTCCTTCAAATTCTGAAAAAACATGTAATTTTTGTCATAATTATCTTGCAATATAAATATAAAAAAAAATGTAAAAAAATTTAAACAAATGTATGGAATTAAAAAATTAAAAATATTAATGAAGTATATCTTTTAGTAAATGTTCAGAATAACAAAAATTGTAATCAAATTTTTGGCTAATAAAATCTTTAGCAATAGGTACGTAAAGGTTAAGTGCTTATCAATTTAGAATAATGCATTATTATTTTGATTTACACATCCAAAATACACACGTGAATATATATTCAATGCTGTGAATGATAGAACAGTATTATGGTATACAATTGTGTCCTAATATCATTTATTAGGACACAATTGTATACAATAATTTCAGATATCATTTCCACCTACCATACATCAAAGAAATAGCAAAATGCATACAATCTATCTGCATACGATTAAAGAATAGAACATTAATTTATTTTATAAAAAGGTTCGTAGAGTCTTGATGGAATAGTGCTTTGGGTATTTGGAACCAGAAAAATCCGGTTCCAAATCCAATGAGCCAAACCAAACAGAAAATTACATTGTTATGTGGATGGGCACACTAAATTAATCGACGCAAATTCATTTTATTTTTCCCCTGCTTAAATGGTGGAGGTTGGAAATTCTTCACATGCCATTAAGGTTTCAAGAGTTGCTTTTATTTAAATATTTGGTGGTACATATGGATTGCAATGCATCCCGCCATACACCAAGGCTGACATACTTTTTTACATATCTGCCGTTCTACTGATAAATGCCTTTATCAGTAGAACGACAGATAAGTATTAAAATTATATTATGACACAATTATATACCATAATTTCAGATACTATTTCCACAAACCATATATAAAAAAATAGCAAAATGAATACAATAACACTACAATATCCAAGAATGCCATTAAACATTTACAAATAAAAGTTTTGCAAACATAACCTTAATGACAAACATTACGGAGAACATTTGACTTTATTATTATTATGTCTTAAATAAGGTCAAAGTGTTTGTTATTCAAAACCCAAGAAATTTTAAGAATCTTTTGCTATTATTTATCAGTTGGGTTTATACCAGTATACACGTAACTAAACCTTTAAAATATTAATTAGCAACACTCTCAACAGCGATATACTTTAATCTTATAAATCCTCATGTTTCATCTTCATAAGAAAATCATGAAACATACACTACCTTCAATAATAAATGAGACATAGTCATCAGAATGCAGACTTGTATTGCTCGTTTGAAACGAAGAATCAATCTTTTCAAGCCACGCTTCACTTTTTTTTTTTTTTTTTTTTTGATCATCAATAAATAAACTAATCTAAAAGGAGAGGTACTCTAAAAAGCCAATAAAAGTTTTACTTTTAGTTGTTCCCACATACAGCTTATTGACCGAACAAGCACGTTGGAGACACAAAAAAATTACACACTTAATGACGAAAGGGCAGAATGTAACATTTTTTTTTTTACTCGTTCCATTCGAAGTTTTGAGTACTGTGCTTGCTGTTCGGAGGGGCGGGGAATAAGCAATACCGAAATAAAAATCTATTATTTGTGACTTGTAAAGACAAGTTCACTTTTATCATTTTAGTTAAAATTTCAGACAATTGAGTTTCCTTGTAAGTGTTCAAATCTAGGCCAATCCCATTTGTTCTTCTTCTGTGTAAAGAGGCTATTGATATCGTTCAGGGGTCGAATCCTGATTTACATAGATTTAGATTTGACAATATTTGGGCAACATTAAATTGAAATCTTGACATTTTTTAAAATAATTCCTATTGCTAATATTAGTAACAATGCCATTTAATTTTTAGAACATTTAGTAGTATATATATTAATGCATTCATTTTAAGTATTTTGATGGAAAATGAACTTTGGACTACAATTATTTTTGAGCAAAACTTTATTTATGTATATATATTCATTTTAGGTCTTTTATTAAAATTCTATGCATATTTAGTAAATGCAAATCGACTTATTTATGCATTAAATAAACATATTTATATTTAATGGCCTAGATACGTATTGGTATACATTTTTGTGCGGATGCTTATTTGTGTATTCCATTATTATTTACATAAATATTCGTATATTATAATATCGTATATTATAAGCCTTGCTATCCAAGTACTCTTTTATGGCTAATTATATGTATATGTATAAATGCAAATTTTTCATTGATTCTTTTTGCTATATTTAATTCCATATGAAATGGAATTTTGTAATTGTAAATCTGTTATGATTCTTTATTTTACTCGAGTTCACATGTGAATATAATTTAACTTTTAGCCACTTTGTCATTAGTCATTTAGTGGCCATTTAATTTTTGTCATTCAGCGATAAAGTAGAAATTCAATCTTTGAATTTCTTTAGATTCGTCATGACCGGTTTTAACACATGGCCTGCAACGCCAATCCATATAAATGTAAAATAAATTTGTTTTTCATGATACTTATAAAAGTAAATGTCCTTCATTTGCGTTTCACATTGGATGGATTCTAGAAATCATAGCTAACCAATAAAGTAGTCGATGAATTGTCTCATCATAATTGTTATTCAATGTGTTTTTCTTTTAAGGTAATCGACGTTCAGACCAAACCATGTTCAAAGTCAAAATTTTTAAATAATGTATTAGAAAATTTTGTTTGGATTCTCTAGCTTTAAATTAGGGATTATAAAAATACTGAAAATCATGAAAATTAAATATTTGTTATTTAAATTTGAAAAGAAAAAATTTTAAAAATGAGTATTATTTTACTACATTTGTCATTAGAAAAATATATAAAGCATGTGAAATTGATTTGTTTAAATGTAGACATGCATCAATTATACATACATTGAGCCAAAAGAACGATATTTTTTTAAGTAAAGCTGAGTTATAACCCATCGAAAAATTCAACGAAAAATACAATATATATATATATTTCTAACAAAAATGCGAACAAAAAAAGATAGTGAATATATTTCAAGCCTTTTGGTTCAATCCATATATGACATTATTAATCAGATACAGTTAAAATGTCGTTAAAAACTGTAAAAAAATTAAAAATATCGTGCTATAGATAATATTAATGCTATCGTGTGGCAGTGTTGCAAAAAATGTAGTTTTCAGAAATTCAATTTAAAGCATGAATTTTGTAATATAATAGCTTGTCATGAATCATTTATGTTCCAATAACTATAGAAACAAACAAAAAATGGTTTTTAAAAGCTAAAAGTCTGATCTTTAGAATAAAACAATAAGAAAAATTAGCTTTTTTTCGACAAAAATCGTGATTTGAACATGGTTTGTTAACTTAAATTAGTGAATGTAGCCCTTTATACTAGGGTATATCTTAACTTACCCATTTTTTCAAAATATATAGTTAAGTTAAGCTATAAAAGTTTTCTCCACAATGTAATTATCATGTATTCAAACACACTTAATAACAATACAGACATTTAATACTATTCTTTATTCTACTATTGGAATAACATTATTGTTAGTAGTAGAATAATATTGGAATATTATTGCCTCACTGATAGGCGATATTATATCGTACCTGCAGGAGAGAAAAACCGGAAGATTTTCCAGGAAATATAGATATCCATTCGATACTGTGATGATTTTAATACACAGTCATATCCGCTGATTCTCTTATTTACTGAGAGCAATCTCTGCAATGAGTAGTTTTTGTTATTTAAATTTACTTTAATGTTATTTATTGATGACTGACTGTCAAAATAAAAAATAAATATATGCTTATTTACATCTGGAAGATTTTGTATTCATCCTAATATGATATTTTTATGGAAATATGTACCTGACCTATTGCTTTTTAAGCTATGGTTGTTTTCGAATGCCGGCTCTAGTTAACCGAACGAAACTTTAACTCTAGTTATTCGTTGTCATAAATATGTAATTGTTACAGTGCTTTCCAAATGAAGATGCCCCCACATTTTATCAATCCAATTATAATCAAACAATACCAGGAATGGAATGTGAAGGGTTTAATACTCTCCAAAGATTTAATATTCTCTATTCTCTGCGTATCCTTACGAAAGGTCTTTCCAGGCTGTGGATTTATTATGCCATATGAAATTTCGATTAGGATTTGCTTGTCAGTGTTCGATCTCCATCTTCCCTAAGTCAGAAAACCAATTTGCTGTCTACCTGAAACTCTTCCTTTTATACTCGCCAATCGAATTCATGTTTCAGAAAGAAAAAAATAACAGAAATTCAATTTGTGTTTATCCCCCGGGTGGTTTAAAGAGGCGCAACGCGCTGTCAATCTCCAGTAAGCACGCCTGGTTACAAGCCTCGTGCGATGTTCAGTGTGTTGGGATGCTGGAGGGTAGCCAAAAACGCCTCTCCGGATTAGCGCACCTCCATCTTCCTTTTCCCGTTTTCCTTTTTTTCCTTTTTTTTTTTTTTTCGTTATTATTCACTAACTGCGCTTGAAATGCTCGAAGCGTGGGCCCGCGTGTTGTTGGAACTATTTGTTATGCTAAAGTTTCGTGGCTTTTGGAGGTGAAGTCGGAATTAAGGATTGCAAGTGTTAAGTTTGAGGAGGGTTTTCTCTCACGTTTCTTCCTTGTACAGTGGTATCGGAGTAATGTATGCAAATACAGTTCTAGAAGGAGTAGATCCGATGGAGTTTTTATGGTGTCGGGTAAGAGATGGTTTTGGAAAGTTTGGGAAAGAAGAGAGAGAATGAAGATTGGGGATATTTGCCGCTAATTTATTTTGGTTGTTTTTGCGGATGATAAAGAATGAAAAATAAATAAAATAACTAATAGTTTCTTTCAGAATGAATTCTCAATTTCTTTTTGCATTACACAATTGTGTCTAATTTAATAATTTTTAATTTATACAATTGTGTTAATATTTTTACAAGCAAGAATAAAAAATACCAATTAACATGGAACTTGTGTTAACAGAGTGATTAACATAGCGTTAGTTACAATAGCTGCACATTGTTAACAAGAAATTGTATTTATTTAATATTGCATTCTTCTTCTTCAATGACGAAATAATCCCATGGTGGGCCGATGACGTCTCCCTACTTGCAGATTCCGAAATGTGAGACGTTTTCTATTTATGAGGTAGGGTTGTCAGGCCTACGCCCAACGCTCTGATCATATTAGACCGGGACTTACGGTTTAAAGTGGATTCCGAACTACAACAAACATCCAAAGACTCGAACTTGAAACCTGTAGCATTGAGCACTGTAACCCCCCCCGCCTTCATTCCTTCCATGAGAACACACGGATTCGTGGACTCATTCTAGATGTTACTGTCGACCAAGTGGGATAAGGAACAACAACAACAATTTCTTTAGTTGATTATAAACAACTGTTATTTATAAAAATATTTTTTTGTTAAAATATGTAATTAAATATTTAAACTTATACAATAAATAAATTTTTAAAAATGAATGTCTTTAAGCATGCATATAGCTTTTGAATGAGAAGTTTACAGCTTTACAAATCTATTTTTTATTTAACAAAATTAAAAATAATTTTTTTAAATTTTATAATTCATTAATATTAAAATCAATCAAACGTTTTCTCACTTGTATATTTTTCTGTATAACTCATTCTTCTATAAATGAAAATTAAGTTTTTATACTTTTGTTCATTGAGCAACCTAATAAAAAAATAAATTTTCAAGCCTATCTTTCCAAAAAATAAATATTTTAAATATCTTTCCAATTATAAATATCTTTCCAATCAGAAATAAATATTAAATGTCTTTCCAATTAGAAATAAATAATATTAAATATCTTTCCAATTACAAATAAACAATATAAAATATCTTTCCAATTAGAAATAAATAAATACAATTAAAATAAACAATATTAAATGTATTTCCAATTAGAAATAAATATATTTCCAATTAAATATAATATATCTTTCCAATTAGAAATAAATAATATTAAATATATTTCTAATTTAGAACATTTAAGGTAAAACAAAATAAATACTTTCCCATTTTGCATTACAGCATGAAAAAAAAAAAAAATCTATAAATATTTAAACTGTTGTAATATTGCATGTTAAAATATTTGATTTTAATTCTACTAGAATTGAATAGAAAGCACTTATTTTTATTGCTATAAAGTTATTCCAAAATGTCCATTTAAATTACTGGTTATTCCTTGACATGCTCATACTAAGTCACGTAACCAGTCACGTGACACATTGCGTGCCACTTTCATTTATCCACAAAGAACGAGTATGTTTAATGCAATCAAAGAGAATTCACAATGAAATGAACCCTTCTGAAAACATTCTACTTATTTAAAAAATCTGATTTATTTAAAAATGTGAGTAACCTAATTATTAGATAAAATAGTATCACACCTTTCAGATGTAAATTTAATGATTTTTTTTGTATGTGGTTTGTAAGAAATAAAAAGTTTTGGCAGCAAAGACAGAATAATACGATCTGAATATAATTAATGAAACAAATTTCTGCGCGTTTATTAAATGATTGTAATAATAGAAAACTTTGAAAATATATTATTACTTGAAAACTTTTCTTCACTGCTTGTCATGTGTGGTATTATTATACGCCTGGTATATGCACGGCATTGCCCAGCTAATTTATAAATGTTTAATACATGATATCATAACATTTGGAAACTTGGAAAAGTGGAATAGTAACATTAACATGTAGTTAATGAATCAATTTAAAAGCACAGCAAAATTTAGCTCCTTATAAAGACTGTAGTGGCAGGTATAATATATTGGAGATTAGATGTATAATTTATTCGAATTTATTTGAAAACAGCTATGTTTTAAGTAAAGCTCTTGTAATGTTTTTCTAATGCAGCTGGCAATAGAGTGACAGTTATCGTTATGCCACAATCAAGAGCTGCACCACTGTTACTAATTTTGCATTACACAAGAGGCACGTGTAGCTTGAAGTTATGCTACGATGCGAGTAGCACTACCCTCACAGCGCTCTACGATCCTATTAGACCGGGACATACGGTTTAAAAGGGATTCCGAACCACTACAAACATCATGGCATCGCCTGGGCTCGAAACCTCTGTTACCCAGCGCCAGGGCGTTAGCCACTCGGCCATCAGGCCCTGTTTTAGTGAATTAAATTGCAGGTAAAAATTTATGGTCAATTTATATTTGTTAATTTAAATGCAGATGATAGGCATCATGTCCATAAGAATAAATTTGAGTTTTCATATGATAAAAATTATAGTTTATTGAACAGTAATTTTACCTTAATTTAACTTCAAAGAAGTTAGGATTGTTAATAATTAGATTTCGGTAGGTACATTATTCAATTGCATAACAAATGTACCAAAATAATATTTTATTTTGAAATCTTATATGAAAATAACAATTTAATGAACAGTAATTTTACTTCAAAAGATTATTAATAACTAGATTTCAACAAGTGCATTATTTAATTAGCATTAGATAATTATACAACAAATATACCAAAATAAGCATTATATTATGATTCAAGTGAACTTCGTATAACAATACAATTACAATTGAAATTAACGTATTTTCTTATAAAGCTCATATCAAAAGCTTAAAATTCAAAAATTTTTGATAAAAACTAATAAATTTATTAAAATTATATTTAAACTGCTTTCATTTCACTCTAACCCAAAAAACTCTGGAAATTTAAAAAGCACAACTGAAAAATTCCAAAAAGGCATAATTTAAATAAAACTATTTTGAATTTTTACAGTTATATATATATAAAATGTACTAAAACTTTTATGTACGTAAAAAGAAAAAAATAATAATTCTAAAGTATATTTTATGGGTGTGGAATAACTTTCCAAAGAAACGAAACAGTTTTCATTTTACATCTTTTCTGTGGGTCGGTCGAAAAGTTTATTTTTAGATCAACTCCCGAATTGCGAGACCTTCTCTCTGCAGTGAATGCGAGTCTGTGACAAGTCTATTGGAAAAATACTGAATTCAGCCCTTTTCGGATACGTCAGATTGCTTTCCTTTTTTTTTTTTTTTTTCCTCTCTTCTATTTTCCTACTCTCTCACTCGCAGGGAAGGAAGAAAAAAGGATAGGGGTCTTAGTGTGGAAATAGGTCACGTGTTTCTGAACATGCGCACTGGGGATTCTGCCACGAGGGATGGTTGTGGAAAACACAGTACATAGTAGACCCACACTAGACTGAGTTTTTGTTCCAGCAAGGTTCGTTGTTGGTGTACTTTAAAGCAAATACTTTAAAGAAGGATTGCTTTAAGAGATATATTTAATTTGCGTTCTAATTCTTCCAAAGGATAGAATAAGACTTAATAAAGAATATTGATTATTACATAATAATTTCTTAAAAAAAAAAAATAATATTTATCGTAAAATTTCTTTAATTAACAAATATTTCTTCTATTCCAAGAAATACAATAGAAGACATTATTGACAATATATACATTATTAAAACACTTCATTATTTATTTTTATATTTAGTGCAGTATTTGTTTTAACAGTATTTTGTATTTTTTATTTTGTATTAATGTCAAAAATTCGAAAATTTTTATGTTATTAATACAAAAATAAATTGGTAATTGAAATAGTAATTAGTAAATTGGTTCAAACAAATACAAAATAGTAAATTCGTTGAAACAAATACAAAATAGTAAATTCGTTAAAACAAATACAAAATAGTAAATTCATTAAAGCAAATACAAAATAGTAAATTCATTAAAGCAAATACAAAATAGTAAATTCAAAATAGTAAATTTGTTCAAACAAATACAAAAGACTAAATTCATTCAGCAATGTGCTTTTAATTTTCAAAAAAATGTTGCAAAACCAACTTTTAAAAAATCAGCTTTTAATCTTGTTACTGATATCATTATAATTAAAATAAATTTATTTTAAATATTCTATTGTAAACAAAAATGAATTTCGTTTATGAAAAAGTGTTTTTTAACTTTAAAACATTCCTATTGCAGAAAAATTTGAGAATTAATATTAATGTAGCTTCACTTATTAATTAACTAACAATGAATATTAATTAAAATTTAATGTTTTACATTCTTTTTAAACGCTTAAGAAAAACTATTAATTTTTGCGTAAAAGTTAATTAAATAATTCGAAAGAGTGTTGCGAGTTTCTTATAAAATAAAATAAAAAAAACTTTAGTTAAATTTAGATTTAAAAAAAAATATACTTTTTTTCCTGTTCAGTTTAACTAAAGAAAATAATAATAATAATTACACTATTTGCGCGTGAATGTGAAGATGTAAACTAATTTCTATTTTGTAATAGACATTCTGCATTTAATTGCAAAGCACACACACATCAAAATGTATAATAAACTGCTCGCTGATTAGTTAAAAGGAAGTTAAAACAAAACAGTGACTAATATATGAAAACACGTTCCGGAAAAAAAAATCCTTTGCATCATTTTCAGCCAAGTCCCTTATATTGAAGTGGTGAAATAACATTGTTGCTGACCCAAATCTAGATTAAAAATACTTACCATTAACTAACTATCAAACGTGACACACAAATTAAAAGTGCTCTATAGGACATGAGAACCCTTTATTCAAAATTTACCAAGAAAAATTCGTATTCATGCGTTGAATCTATAATATCCAGTGTTGTCAGAGAAGATATTCTACATCCAAGTCACGAGATTCAACATAAAAAGGGCTCAGCTGTTTTCAAACTTCACTTCGAATATGGTTGCTTCCGATAAAATGGGGATATTTGAGTAATTTAGAGACGTAAAATTTGGCAACCAATTTTATAACTCAAAGAGATAATAGAATAAGAGAATATAATTAAATTAATAGCAACCTAAAATTGTAAGAAATATTTGTTTTTAGTAAAGAGGGAATATTTATGGAATTTATTCATTAATCAATCAAACTTATTAATAAATTCCATTAGGTACGATTTTTTAAGTAAGCGTATGCACAAATATACCATTTCGTGTTTTGAAATTCATATATGGAATCAATTGGACAATTTATTGAATACGTTTACATAGGAAACGACACAGTGAAAAATCAAAAATAAATTGTATATAAAATGCTACCGTATGATTTTAAAGATAAGCAACTCCAAGTAATTTTTGAAAATGTGCAATCTTCGAATGACATTTCTCCTAGATAAAAATAGTAAATCTTCAATGATTTTGTATGATAAAAAGGATTTCTTCGTTTTCATAACGTTTATTAGAATTGAACATTAAAGCAGTCCTCTATAATGCTGGAAAATATTATAAAAGTTTCATAACTAATGTATCCTTAATATTTCTCGTCACTTATTTTCTTCAATCTTTGTAGATTTTTGGACAAAAAAACAGAAAATACAGTCAAAATTTGAATGATGATTTCCTACACAAAATCTACCCAATAAAATTCAATGGAACAATTGTAAAGTTTTCTATAAATGTAACACGTAAATGCATCTAACAATTTGAGCGCGTTACATTTTAAAATACTGGGGATCTACATTAAGAAATATTCTTAATATTATTGCACTGGTGTTATTTTTTTCCAAATCTGTCTTTAAGGTGGATATTTTCATATTTTAAATAAATTACTTCTTTTAAAAACACTCATGAAAATAATGTGTAAATATTTTTGAAGTTGTTTCATTTAATGAGTATTTTAAGCCGTCTAAAAAAGTGCTATTTGAATAATAATAATAATCACTATCGGAAAGGCAAATACTTACACACACATGCTGATCAAGTAGTAAAAAGTATCAATTACTAATTACTTACTATTATTCACTAATTCCAGTCTAGTTTCACGTTTAGCACTAGAAATCATGTATGTAAAATCTTACATTCTGACACATATTTCACATTTTATGGCAGATTACATATTATGTCAATAAATATATTACTATTTAGTGACAAAATTCATTTAATCACGTAAACTAGAAAAGGGAAATTTAGAAAGAAATTAATACAAAAAAGGGATGCAATACAAAAATAATTACAACTACCATCCGGATATTCCAGTTGGCAGGTAGACAAAATTATGAAAATCGTATTAATATTACAAAGACCACGGCAGATAAAAGAAATGAATAATACGAAAGAAAAGTTTAATCTGGTTCTACTGCAAGTCAACAACGAAACATGGCTCATTTTAATGCTAAGAATAATAGCAATGAAACCTAAACGTGACATCAAGATCTTAAATACATTGATAAAGCAATTGAAGAAAGCAAAGGTGGAGTAATTTTACCACAGTTTCTTCCATGTTTCACTTAGTGCTTATAAATATACTTCCTCCAGCCCCAGGAAGTGGCGTGCTGAAACTAAATAGGTGCAGTGTACCAGTCTTGTCCTATCTGGACCTATAAGTGTGGATATTGTGCTAAGTTCTTGCAGCTCTGCTTGTCCAACAGTAAAGCGTGGCCGGAATCCTTAACTACAACCGAACTGTTGACTTCAAAGTCAGGTCACGGATTCGAAGAAAGACTTAGGATATCAACCAATAGAAATTATGTCCCATGTGGAGTCATTTTTAATTCTTTAATGGCCAATGGTGACATATAATGCTGCTGGTTTAGTGTCCGTGAATTAAAACTTTTGCCCTCTTGGAGGAAGCTGTGCCTCATGGGTTGTGTATAGAAAAAGCGTGATAATACATGCTTTATCACCCTATCGCGCAAATTTCGGACCATAAATTTCGTCCCCGTAAAAAGGAAATTTTCTTCGTGGTTTGTTTTTATGTTTGGGGATTGTTAATTTTATATTTTTAGTGGTTATATCTTATCGCAGCCGGTTTTAACATCTGAAGGCGTTTCATAAGGTTTATGGGATTTTTCTTTTCTATTTCTTTTTTTTTTTGGACGAGATGATAAAATGGCCTTTTGGGTGCTATAAGAAATGTTTTGTTTTTACGTAAAGTATAACATGATATAAAAAAAAATCTATAAAATTTTGTTTTGTTTGTTTTGAACAGAAATGTTTTTTTCTAATTTTTAAGATTCTAGTTACTTTTTCAGTGCATTTAATTTAATTATTAAAAATAGTTTAAAATATGTCATTTTCCAATGTCGGACTTTATGCCTTAAGTCATTCGCTGCTAGAAAAGAACATCTATAGTAAACTTGTATATTCAACAGGACCATATCGGATTACACCCTTCAATTACTATCGCTTGGGATTGGATCTGAAAGTTCATACATAACAGATAACAGTAAATAACAACATAACAATAACAGATAACAGTAATAATAATAAACACATGCTAATGGAAGGACATTCAGGCCCTAAAGATTTACAGTTTCACAAGCATATACAAAAGGGACTTCGCTTATCGGCTTTCGAACACAGATGCTTTAGTTCAGAAACTCAACGTGCTCCCAAGAAGCTTCTCCTTTTTCTTTGTAACATAAGGCATAAGGTCAAACGAGGTTATATATATATATATATATTTCTGAGATTTAATATATATTTTCATTCTTGAAGTTTAATTTATTAATCTTCAAGAAAACAGATATATTTGTAATCTCTGGCAATACAGAAATAAAGCAGATAATTTATAAATGTTTTTAGATTTGATACTTATTTTCAACAATTTATATCATAAAATCGATTCTCGAAAAAAAATAATTCATTACACGGAATACATAACTGACAAAACAAATCAAAAACCTATTTCCCAACAGAAATCTTTCACCCAATCATACTACACATGCCGAAAACGTGGGGCTATACATTACGTTCAACGTAGCGGCACAAAAATCCATTCGACGTTTCTATGAAGGCTATTTATTTCCCTATTTGGTTGAGCTCCAATGCCCCGATATTTACTTTTCATCACCCGGCGACATGCGATTCCACCATTAACAGTCTTCTACGAACAAGAAGGAAAAAATGATGCAACCAGAGTGTAACCCTGGTCACTCCAACACGGCATGCAATCCGTGTTAGCACGCCATTTCAATGCTTCTTTTTTAAAAAATAAATAAATAAAAGAATGTACAATGCTGTGTGTTTCCAGAGTTCAAGTTCGATTTCTTTTGCGGGGATTACGGAATACAAACAGGACATATCACGTATGTTCTCCGGATTTTATGGTGCTTGCCTTTTGATCGATTATGAAATATACTCCAGTTTTTTTTTGAACGGAAGGATTGAGGATTTGAAATTTTTATTCTTGCTGTTAGGGGTTTTGTTGTATAGTAGCTGTCTTAAGCGAATTTCCAATACTAACATATGGTTTTTTTTGGGTTATATTTTTATTTCCTGTTGTGGAAATAGAATTACTTTTTGTAGATGGATATTATTTTCTTAAAATTTGAATGCAGATTTCGATATGCAACTTTATGTAGCGTTCACTAATAAAGTGACATTGTGGAATCTAAAATAAATTAATTAACTAAATATCTTCCGCTAGTAACCAAACTCTCCATAATATAGCTTAATTAATATTAACCATTATGCATTTACATTAAAGCATTACTTGCCAATGGGATTCGTATTAACTATCTCAGCGTATATCACCCCAAACTAGACGCATCAAATCTTAAGCAAACTGTATCTGCGTTGTGTTTGTCAATAATCTATAAAATCCAATTTCTACACACCACAATAATTAAACAACACGACAATGTATATTACTTGACAGATTCGTTTAAACTCTAGAATCTTGAGATAAGTGCTAACAATATATCCATAAAATGAAGAAAACGTTATTGATAAAATAAAATTTATATACATATGAAAAACCAGTCTACACAAAGTGATATTCAGTTAACAAAAAAGTAATATAAACTATTAGAATTAAAATGGAAATGCCCCCTTCTGGTATTAAAAATGTTAATTTAGATAGCAAATATTCAAAACATTAATCAAGGAAATAAATATTATTACTAATTTACTATATTTAAATACACAATTTACTTGAGAATTGAAATGTTGTAATAGCAAACTCTGAAGTATCTCGAAGCAAATAGTTAAATGTATTTACATCTCTAAAACATCGTTATGATGAATATATTTATTCTTTAAAAAAGTTACTAAATTACTAATTACAAAAACATCGTTATGGTGAATTTATTTATTTAACGTTAAATTGATTTACATCTCTAAAACATTGTTATGTTAAATTTGATTATTAGGTGTTAAATTTATTTACATCTTTGAAACATAGTTAGGTTAAATTTATTTATTTGATGTTAAATTTGCTTATATATCTAAAACATTGTTATGTTATATTTATTTATTTGATGTTAAATTTATTTACGTCTCTAAACACTTCACTACTAGGTCAAAACATTTTGTATCACATGAGGCACAGGAAAAGCACGTTGGGTCCACTAGATAAAAATCATGGAAACTTACAAACTAAGCTGCATGTGCACTTTCAGATGGAATGACCTTGTATGAGAACTACAATAGTGCGAGGGAAACTTCACTCTATAAAATTTCATGCTTGGTTGCTGTGAAAACAGCAGAAGTATCTAAATGCCATCCGATACAATATTACCGAGAAGAACCTCTTTCTGGAAACTTCTGAACAGTTCATACTTTATTAAAATATCTATATGCGGTCCGATTCATCGCTTTCGTCTGGAGAAGCCTCTAATGGAAAATTCTGGCTGTTTCATATAGACAGGTGCCACCGCAGTCGCTGTTTCCACATTTACTCATTCGGGCTTCACTCATTCGCCTTTGTCCCAGTTGGTAGTTAGATTGGTATGGCTATTTGTGTTAACCTTCATAGCACATCAGTTAGGAACTTTTTAAGTTAAGTGCACTAGTATACTTTAGTACGTTACTCCTCTCAGTTAAGGACGCTAGGAACATATAAGGTATACCAGATTTGCAACTATTTATATGCCTCTAAAGCCTGTATGGACGGGCAGGATATAACCGAATGGTGTCTAACGTATGTGCTGGTTGTCCGATTACAGGTGTGGTTCTCTATTGCATGAGATTATGTTCTTTTTTGGGGGAAGGGGCGAGGCTAATTAAAAAGACCACATCCTTGTTCGTGCTACCCCGTTAATCGAGGTCGGAAGGCCCCAGCTATGTCCAGCTATTCCAGCAAGATAATCGTAAGATATTAATTATCCACATTTGTGGTCAATAATCTGGGTGCGTGAATATTCACTGTAAGATTTATCCAGTGGCTCCATTATTGGTAAGTGTTGCATCCTCAATTCAGTGAATGTGTACATTAACACTGAAAATCGCTTATTTGGGTGGGACAATGGTATGAAGTTGTACGGACAGTATCCGATATGTATTCATAGCTATCGTACTCTTCTTTATTCGAGGGATCTACACGCCTTTCCACAGTTAAAAATAAATGCGACATGGTAAGTTGTCTTATTTGTGTACTCAAAAAGTTGTAAATATGGAGTAACAAGGTAAATGAGGTCGATGAGGTAAAAAATATCAATAGTTTACAACTTTATCTCAATCAAATTTGATTTTATTTCGTTTCAACGATAGCCATCAAGCCTGAATTGAATTATTGCATCAAAATGCATGGATTATATCATTGAATTGAAGACAAGATTTATTCCTTTAATAAAAGTATAAATGACAGACCCATTCAATTACAAATGATATTATTTTACAGTTTTAAATAATGCCAAGTTCTTACTTGCAAACATAGTTAAACAAAAGTAAAGGTAAGAATTCATCTATAAACATTACCAACGTTTATAGATTTTTAATGCGATGATATTATGTGAGTATCGGAAAACATAACTGCAATTACATTCTTGGAACAATCTCAATTTAAATCGCGTAACAACAACAACAACAACATGGCGTATAAGCCCCAACACTCAGTGTCTGTACTTAAAGAGGCAAAATTTATTTCGTGTGTCATTTGCTCAATGTTCCAGGAAATAAGGAAATGGGATTTCCAAAACATTGTTCCCATTCACTGCATTGCATCGTAAAAGAAGAAAGCGAGAGGAGTACTTCTCCTCCTTAAGATTTATTCCTTTTATGAATGGAGCATTTTCGAACCGAATTAAAAATAAATTATTCCGTCTCACCGGTAACCATGGCAATGATTCCGGCTATTAAAGAAGATGGATGTGTTTTCCGGCGGGATGAGAAATCTCGAATAAAATTCAATTTGGTTCATAATGGAAACGTTTGGAGAAGAATCCTACTTTTGTCAAAGATCGCATTGTTATGCAGTTTCAGGTTATATGTGATTCGGAACGACTAGTTTATGTACTAAAAATGGAACGAATATTTCCTCGAGAATGGAGAATGTGACATTTTTAATAAAACTAGAAGATATGATCCCTTGTTGCCAGGTTACAGAAAAGAAAACATTTTTTTTTTTTTTAAATTTGGTATGCTACAGTGTCCAAAAAAGTAAGAACAGTTTTCAATTTAAATTTCCCAGGAGTATGGTATTTCAATTTTTTTTTTTTTTTTCAAAAATCGTCGGAATCAGTTTTATCGTCTCACAAAGATAAGCGTAACTCAAACCCTAATGAATATTTTGACGTAAAATTTCACACAGATGTCAAGCGCAGTGCCAAAACTTAAAAGAGAAAAAAAAAAAACGTTGAAATACCAGATGCCCGGGAATTTTAAATTGAAAACTGGTTTTAATTTTTGGACGCAGTAGTATTTTATGAAGAAAAACTAAATACACAGAGATAAAGCTATGAGATTTTTAAATAACTGTAATTTTTGTTTGGGATAATAATAACTTTTAAATTGAAAACTGGTTTTTAATTTTTGGAACGACAGTAGTATTTTTATCGAGAAGAAAACTAAATACACAGAAATAAAGCTATTTGAGATTTTTATTAATAAAAAAAAATTTTAAATAACTGTAATTTTTAGAATTTTTGAGATATTAATAACTAATTCAATGTCTTATTCAAGTATTTTCAGGTTATAAGAATCATAATATGATTCAGAACGACTGTTATTATGTAAAAATTTAGAAAAATGGAATAGAGAAAGTGACATTTCCTAACGGATATGAATGGAGTTATAAATGTGACATCTTTAATAAAACTAAATAGCAGATATGATGCGTTGCCAGGTTACAGAAAATATTTTTTTACATTTGGTATATTTTTATTAATAAAAAAATTCCTAATAAATACACAGAGATAAATACACAAGCTATGAGATTTTAAATAACTAGAATTTTTGTTTCGATATTAATAACTATATTCAATCATTCTTATTCAAGTATTTTCAGGTTATAAGAATTCTAATATGATTCAGAATGACTCGTTGTGTATTAAAAATTTAGCAAATATTCCCCGAGAATAGATAAAGTGACATTCCTAATAAAACTAGCGGATATGATCTCGCGTTGTCAAGTTATAGAAAAGAAAACATTTCTTTTTAAATTTGGCATATTTTTATTAAGAAAAACTAAATACACAGAGATTTTAAATAACTGGAATTTTTGTTTGCGATATTAGTAACTAAATTCAATCCTTTTTATTCAAGTATTCACAGGTTATAAGAATTCTAATATGATTCAGAATGACTCGTTGTGTATTAAAAATTTAGCAAATATTCCCTCGAGAATAGATAAAGTGACATTCCTAATAAAACTAGCAGATATGATCTCGCGTTGTCAGGTTAGAGTAAACATTTTTTTTTAAAATTTGATAAGTTTTTATTAAGAAAAACTAAAAACAGATATATATAAATACACAGATATATATAAATAAATACAGAGATACTAATATATATATAAATAAATACAGAGATACTAATATATATATAAATACAGAGATACTAATATATATATAAAGCTATGAGATTTTAAATAACTGGAATTTTTGTGTGAGATATTAATAACTAAATTCAACATTCTTTTTCTAGAATTTTCAGGTTATACAAATTCTAATATGATTCAGAATGACTAGTTATGTACTAAAAATGGAACAACAAAATTACCGAGAATGGATGTGAAATTTTTAATCAAACCAGCAGATATGAACTCGCGTTACCAGGTTACAGAAAAGAAAATATTTTTTAAAATTTGGTATATTTTTATTAAGCAAAACTAAATATACAGATATAAAGCTATGAGACTTTAAATATCGGAAATTTTTGTTTCAGATTTTCGAAATCCTTAATCATTCTTATTCAGGAATTCACCATTGTTTTTGCCCATCCTTAATCAGTTAGCATTTATTTCTAAAAATATAAATATGCTTAGAAAATAAATTGAAAACTGATAAAATTTTAATTGCAACAGTTGAACTTGTTTGTTATAAATTACACTGAAGTGACAAAAGTCTTGGGATACCTCTTAATATCGTGTCGGGCCTCCTTTCGCCCGGCGAAGTGCAGCAACTCGACGTGGCATGGACTCAATAAGTCGTTGAGCCATGATGTCTCGATAGACGTCCATAATTGTGAAAGCGTTGATGGTGCAGGATTTTGGGCACGAACAGACCTCTCGATGATGTCCCATAAATGCTCGATGGGATTCATGACGGGCGATCTAGGTGGCCAGATCATTCGTTGGAATTGTCCAGAATGTTCTTCAAACCAATCGCGAACAGTTGTGGCCCGGTGACAAGGCGCATTGTCATCCATAAAAATCCCATCGTTGTTTGGGTACATGAAGTCCATGAATGGCTGCAAGTGATCTCCAAGTAGCTGAACATAAGCATTTCCAGTCAATGTTCGGTCCAGTCGCACCAGAGGACCAAGTCCATTCCATAAAAACAGCCCACACCATTACGGAGCCACCACCAGCTTGAACAGTGCCTTGCTGACAGTTTGGGTCCATGGCTTCGTGGGGTCTGCGCCACACTCGAACCCTACCATCAGCTCTTACCAACTGAAATCGTGACTCATCGGACCAGCCCACGGTTTTCAATTCATCCAGGGATCAACCGATATGCTCACGTGCCCACGAGAGTCGCTGCAAGCGATGTCGTTCTGTCAGTAAAGGCACTCGAGTCGGTCTTCTGCTGGAATAGCCCAAGAAAGCCAAATTTCTCCGCACAGTTCTAACAGACAAGTCCCTTGTACGTCCCACATTGATTTCTGCCGTTATTTGACGCAGTGTTGCTTTGTCTGTTAGAATTTACGACTCTTTGCAGACGTCGCCGGTCTCGGTCGTTAAGTGCAGGCGGTCGACCACTGCGCTGTCCATGGTGGGATGTTATGCCTGAAATTTCATACTCTCGGCACACTCTTGACACAGTGGATCTGGGAATGTTGAATTCCTAACGATTTCCGAAATGGCATGACCCATGCGTCTAGCTCCAACTAATATTCCGCGTTCAAAGTCTGTTAATTCCCGTCGTGCGGTTATCATCACGTCAAAACCTCTTCACATGAATAACTTGAACAGAAATGAAAGCTCTGCGAAAGCACTGCGCATTTATACCTGTTCTACGCTATGCTACTGCCATCTGAAAATTTGCATATTGCTATCCCATGACTTTTGTCACTTCAGTGTAGAATAAAACATTTCCTATATTGTATAAAGTATGCTGATTGAGCGAGTAGCCCCATTCCCCTGGTACTCCAATAACTTACACAACTTTGCACTTTGCACTTCTCACCAATTGGAATATAAAAAATAATTGTTGACGTGTTCGTACAGTAGTGGCAGGTGTTTTTTGTTCGTGTTCCCTTTTATGTCTTTATTGTGAAAAAAAAAATGTTGTTAGCAAGTTATGTGCCAAATGTGTTATGTGCTTAATAAAATCCTGTTTAAAACTTTTACTGAACTCTACGTAAGTATTTGTAAGCACATTAATATCAACAAAACATAAATACTGCAAATTCTGTCTACTTTATTTATATTTTCATTATTATTATTATTGGTATGTATCCAGTTCCAATAAAGAGACATGTAACATTATTATTTTTATTATTATTATTTTTGCCTACTTATCAAAACTACTTTTAGCTTATTTACAATAAATTATTTAATCGAGCCAATCAGTCTTTAAGGGCAGCAATAAAAAATAATATAGTAGAAATAAGAAACATATACCATACAGATTATTTTAAGTTCTAATTTCAATCTAGTTCTATTTTAAAAATAATATTATATTCATTTTTAGTTAATATAATAAAAAAAAAAAATAACTTGCATTTTAAAGTTTGTCATCTTCATAAAGCTAATTATTTTCTCATTTGTCAAAATTCAGCTTATATTTTCATTCAATTTTAAATAAAATATTATTAAATTAAAAACGTTAGTTTGCTTTCTCTTTGAAATGATAGTATAATTAATTAAAAAGCTTTCAAATATATGTCGAATTTTAATCAATAAATGTTATTCAACTACTTTTAACCAAAAGTTAATTCAACTTATTAAATGCAAAGTCTGTTTTTTAATCTAATTTTAACTATCAATAATACTTTTAACCAAGTAAATTTACTTTATTAATATTTTATAATTACTACTTAGAACGTTTTATTTCACGACTTCTGAATAACAAATGTCAGCTAGCAAATTGAATTTTTACAGTCGAAAGTAATTTAGCTACGTAAATTTAGTTTCAACATGAAGTTTCTTTTTTTTTTTTTTAATTTCCATTTCAAAAATAGTTCGCCTCATCTTTTCTAATCTTTCAATTACTAACTAAATTATCTGTAACCGAAATGTGACATAAAAGAGGATTAACTTTTTAATTAGGTTTCATAAAACAAATATGAAAAGTCATTATGTTTTTAATTAGCGTTTTGAAGCTCAGTTTAATTTTTAGTCTTATAATTCACTCATATCTTCATATATTATCTCAATTTTTCAATATATTCATATATCTATCTCAATTTTCTTCTAAAAACAATATTTGATTTCACAGAGTGGACTTAGTTATAAAATTGACAGTTAAAACTTTTGTTTTTAAAACAATATTTGATTTTATAGACTTGCCATAGTTATAAAATTGGCAGTTAAAACTTCTCTGTTGAAAACAATATTTGATGTCATAGACTTGACTTAGTTATAAAATTGACAGTTAAAACTTTTCTTTTAAAAACAATATTTGATTTCATAGACTTATAATATACAAATCACTGTATGCTGCAACAATTATTTTTAATGTACCACTTTATGGTTTATTTAAAGATATTAATAAAAAAAGCTTATGCAATTTACAAGAATAAACACACATCATTCACAATCCTTTGAACACGTTTATGTGAAACAGGCTGTGATAAATGATGTTAAAAAGCAAATGAGTGCTTGTTTGGAATTCTAATTGCACTATTAATTGTTTTGCAACATCGTTAACAAGCTAAAATATTTACTCTAGTCATTGTTTCTTCCGGCATGAATTATTTCTTGCGTGGGGTATTTACTTTATTCGGTGAATATGGTTGACATGCAATTTGACCATTAAGCATCTATGCTTACGGGGTGCATCAGGCAGATACTACACTCGGAAGGCAACAAGCATGACTCAAGCTTACCATGTAACTCTGAAGAGATTTGGATGATTCTACATTTATAAATAAAGATATTATTTATTATAAAATAATTATTCGGTTTTAATTACAGAAACATTTCTTAGATTTACTTAAAAATAAATATGGTTTACAAAAATTGTATAAAACGTTTAACGATGTTTTTTGCCGCACGTACTAGATTAGTCAAAATATTTTAAATAATATAATAATCTTTAAAAATTAAATAATTTACGAAAGAATAAAAAAGGTTAATATAATTTTAAAACAACAGATAAAAGCCAAATTATTAAATGAAATATGCAAAATATTAAAAGCAGCGTATCTGAACAAATAAAACTCCAACAGATAAAATGAATCCAAAAGGGTAGTTACTTTTTTCCCTCGATGTCTTTTCTAGTGATTCTGAAAAACCATACGTTATTGTAAGGTTATCTGTTTCAATTTATTTCTGGGTGTTTAGCTAGTTGTTATAAATTAACTAGAACATACATTAAGTTAATTAGTTTAATTGTTTATTTAAAAATATTGTGAAATAAGTTTTTAAAATAATTTTAATATTTAGATACTTTCTTCGATTTGCTTAAAATCACAATGATATACTTTTAAAAATGTACACTAATTTAAAATTTGTCTTCAGGTAAAATAGAATTAAAGTTTTGAGTTGTTTAAAAACTTTTAATTTTAAGATACTAACGTTTATCTAACTTACTAAGATTAGTAATAACATACGATTACAAAGCATGTTATAAATAATAATAAGAAAATATCCTTATGGTAATTAATAGTTTGAAAATATCCTTATAGTAAAATTAAAGAAACTAAACTGTATTTCAAATTTCAGATGGTAATATTAAATTATGATAATTTAGATTAAATATTCATCATAACTTCACAGGAAAAGATATTTAAAATGTTTAATTGAATCTTAAATTTATTATGATGAGACTTAAGATACTAGAACAAATATTATATCAATATCAAGCAATAATGAATATTATATGACCAAAAAAGCTACATGTGAGTGTGGAATTTTACTTTGAATTACTACAATTTTTCCTGAATCAATAAACGTTTTTTTACTGAATTTATACCTTTTCAAACGTTCTAATAAGTGACAGTATAATTTACTTTTTCTTTGTGTCCAATTTTTCTAGAATGTTGGACGCTGGTACTGTTTTGCCATTAATTATTTAACCGTCACTGTTTTTGTAAAACAATCATGGCTTGTTTTGAATTTATTAAAATATGTTGTTGCAAACATTATTACAGTTTAAATGTTATGTTTCTAGAGAGTTTTTTTTGTTAGTTTCTGTAAAATTTCACCAACGCAAGATTAGCAAGCTATAACGAATATTCAGATGGACGAGCTAAAACACTTCCAGTCCGAATCAACCTCTCATATATAGAATCGATTTTTAGATCTTCAACTCATCGAAACATTCTTATAAGTCAGTATAAACTTTTTCTTTGTGTCCAATTTTTCTAGAATGTTGGAAGCTGGTAATCCGCCATTAATTATTTAACCGTCACAAACAATCATGACTTGTTTTTGAATTTATAAAAATATGTTGTTGCAAACATTATTATAGTTTAAATTTATGTTTTTAGAGAGTTTTCTTTAGTTTCTGTAAAACAATCATGACTTGTTTTGAATTTATTAAAATATGTTGTTGCAAACATTATTACAGTTTAAATGTTATGTTTTGAAGTTTTTTGTTAGTTTCTGTAAAACAATCATGACTTGTTTTGAATTTATTAAAAAATATGTTGTTGCAAACATTATTACAGTTTAAATGTTATGTTTTTAAAGAGTTTTTTGTTAGTTTTCTGTAAAACAATCATGACTTGTTTTGAATTTATTAAAATATGTTGTTGCAAACATTATTACAGTTTAAATGTTATGTTTTTAGAGAGTTTTTTGTTAGTTTCTGTAAAACAATCATGACTTGTTTTGAATTTATTAAAATATGTTGTTGCAAACATTATTACAGTTTAAATGTTATGTTTTTAGAGAGCTTTTTGTTAGTTTCTGTAAAATTTCACCAACGCAAGGTTAGCAAGTTATAACGAATATTCAGATGGACGAGTTAAAACACTTCCAGTCCGAATCAACCTCTCATATATAGAATCGAGTTTTAGATCTTGCAATCGAAACTCATCAACCGAATTCAACCATCCGCGCACAGAAACCGCCCCCTCCACCCCCCCCCTGGTGGCACTTCGCATCTCGTAAATCTGATAACGAGTTCACTGACGAATATTACTCCGATAAAATCATTTACTTCCGAAATTGCTGTATCAGAAATAATGTTCAATCGTTCTCCTAGTAATTGAGGGATTTTTTATTATTTTTCGAGGATGGACGATTCAGATTCGATTTTGAACGAAAAGATTTGCTTAAATGGATGAATTAAAAATCTTTTTTTTACCTAGAATTAAATTCTATTGGAATATTTGTTTCGTTATGCAGTAACGCACTGCCTGATCAGTTTATTAAATGCATTTGCAGGTTATTTATAAGGAATCTTTACAATTGTTTCTCTTGAATTTATTCGGTTAGGGGATCATACTGGTTAGGAAATTGGCATTTAAATTTCAAGCTACCTTTTTTGTCAATGAAAAATTGGAAAAGGTGTGAAAAAAAAAAAATATTTATATTAATGTTTTGATGCTTCACTATATATGATTTATTAACAAAAAAAAAAATTTATTTTTCAGTATATTTAAAGCATTTAAATAAGAAAAAAGAGCTAAATTCTGAAGAATATTACCTTGAGGCCTTAGAAAAATTAAAAATAATATTTAAATTAAAATTAACAAATGCAAACACAACTATACTAAAAAAAAAGAACTAAAAACCTAAATTAGAGTCATAATTAGAATTTACCAAGAAGAAATGCCACCAAAGATTATACGCCTTCAGAAAAATAGGAATTTATCAGCAAATTATGCGATAATTTTCTAAATGTAATTTATTTCACACAATCTGAGAGAGACATCGAATCTTTCACTATAACGCTTACTATGTGAGCGCATTTAACAGATGTATATTTATTAAATGCAGACTATATAGATATGTATTATTTATAAAATACATGCATATACCTATGGTACATGTATAATATATTATAATATACTCATTTAAATAAAATTCGTGTTTATTTTGAAGACATTCAACCAACATAGTTTTCTATATGCATAATAAGTTCTTTGCGAAATAAAAGATTGCACTGATTGCTATTTTATGTCGAATGAAATTTTGAGGTAAAAATTATGTAGAATACTGTTTATTGCGAAATATGAATAATAATTTATACAATTATTTTCAAATTTTATATCTATATTTTAATGATAAACCAAACTGAGATTTTAAATATTTATGAAAATGAATTTTAATGTCCTGTTTAGGGTTTCCTTTCTTTCTGTGTTATGTTCACATATATATTTAAGAATTTTTCCTTTTTTGACGTGTTGTGAAATCTTATACTAGGATGCAACAAAAGTTCTGACTGATTTCTCCGTTAAAAGAAATTTTGAAAATTTTGCCAATTATATATATATATATATCAACATAGTCACCGTTCTTTTTTAATGGATTCTTCCTATCAACTTTTAGAGGGTTTTTTTTAGATTCATTTCAGTTTGCATAGGGATTCCGTAAGAAACAATGTCTATTTTGTGCAGTTATGTCGATAGACAGAATATAGTAGAAGTTTTATTTTCTGGTAAATTCTGTTAGGGTACTTTTAGCCTGTCTTTCTGTATAGTACTTTGGCTTAGCGTGATGCAAAATCACTCCTTTTCTGTATTTCAGTGAAGGCCCTTTTACCTGTAATGAATGATTTTGAGCTGACTTTAAACTTCAGTGGTTGTTGCTTAATTGTCATCTAATAGTTCACAATAAACAATTCCTTTCCCTTTCCATCCTACATTTTAAATCTTCTTTGATGCAAAACGAAGCTGTTGGATAAACCTGGAAGCGACAGCCTTTTGCATTTAATAATTTTATAGATTGTCAACTGATTTATCACAAATGATTAAAAATGGAAGGTGTCATCTTGTTTTATGACTGTCCTTCAAATGAAAGGACAGAACTTGCGTTACAACCTCATAATATATAAAGAATAAAAGCATTCTTGATTGAATTGCATTTGATGTCGTAATCACAAATTTTCTCAAATGCTCAAATGAAATTAACTTTTTTCAATTTCTCCTTTAATAAAACAGAAGCCGAACATGAAATAATATACAGGGAAAAAAACTAAAGATTTGTAATTGTAAATCTATCAAACACTAAACATAGTTGAATAATAAGAAAAGGGCGTAGATCACGAATGAAATATTTTTTTATTAATTGTCTTCTGAAACAAACTAAAGTCCTTACGAAACCATTACGATATCAGTCACTATATATGTTACTCCCAATTTGAATGTTAATAAACAAGATATGTTAAGCAAGATTCAACACAAATTGTATTTCAAAAAAATATTATTAAATATTGGCCAAACTTTTACACGAAAAGGTATTTATTGAATGTATTTACTGATTGTTATCTTAAAACTTAAGATACTCTGTTATATTGGTGTAAAAATAGTGGTTGCGTGATACTAGATTTTTGCCTAGAAGTACTAAAACTTTGTCATGAATTTATGTCTTTAAAAGCATTCTATTTTTATAAATGTTGTTTAATTTGTTTTGTTTTTTTAGCTTTTGAACGCTGATAATGCTCTGCCATTAATTTGTTAAACGGTAGCTTTTTTCTAAAACAATTTATGTTTTCGTTTTGAATTATTAAATTGTGTTATTTAAAATACTGCTTGAATATAGTTAAATAAACTGTATAAAAAAGAATTGAATAAACATTTCAAATTGTTGTTTATACTGAAATGATCGCATCTAACTGAGAAAAAATGACTGATATTGGCATGCTGAAATAAATTTTTGTTACATTTGAGAATGAATAAGTATTTTTAAAATGTTAAATAAAATCATGTGTGCTTTTATATATATATATATTATATATATATATGCGACTTATTTGCAACCTACCAATTCAGTCAAATTCATCAAGAAGATTTAGTTTACTGTTGAAATATTAGAAGTAGGATAAATGATTTAAGTATTTTACGTGGAATAATAAAAAACTAAAAAAATTGGAACTATATTGTAATGACTATTTTGAATTTCAGCTTACATCTTCATAATTTTTAAAATTTAATATATAAATATGTAATAAAGTAATATAATCACTGAAAGAGTTAAATCAATGTAATACCATAAATATAATAAAATAAAAAATTGAAAGTAATCAACATAATTTGTAAAATTTAAAAACTTATTTCCGTTTATTGAAATTCTTAAATGCATCGAAATTGTATAACAAAAAAGCAAATAAAGCATTAAAATAACTTTATAAGCTGTAATAATAATCTTATCAAATAATGTATTTATATATCAACACATATTTATTAAATGTGCTATATATAGTAAATCATATGTGCTTATTTTATAAAGTAGCACGATAAATAAAATATTGTATTAGACGCATAAAAATCAGAGCGATATCAAACAAAATGTAACTCCTTTTACTACAGAACGTTTCCCAAATTCCCTGCTTATTTTTTTCCTTTCTTACTACAGATAGCAGAGAGACCATTTTAAAAAATTATGAAACTTAATCGAGCTCGAGGAATTCTCATTTGATAATACAACATATCAATGATTCCAGTTTTGGGGGCTCTTTCCGGGTGATTTCCTGATGCCATTCGAGAGAAGCGGAATTCAATAAATCGCTTTAACGGCACCAGCGACACACACTGAGAGAGAAGGGCGAAATCATTAACGAGAATTTTTGAAAACTTCTCTTATGTGTTTGATGAAGTGAGAAGCACTTTGATTTGCATTGGAAGGGCATTTAAATGGCCAAGGATGAATTGAGATTATGGGCAAAAAGAGTTTTTTTTTTTTTTTTTTTTTTTTACTACATAGGTTCAGTAACAATTTCGTTTTTTTTTTTTTTTATTTATTCACAGTTCATTTTTATTCGTGTGAATTTTTGTGAATTACTCACGAATTCGAAATGCAGACGATGTTGTATATTTTTCCCATGAAAATCGATGTGTTTATAAATAAGTGTTTTTCGTTTTTGAAATGTTAAAATCTTTGATTCCCATTTTATTTTCAAATTATTTTAGTGTATTACTTCTTAATATTAGTGAAATATAATTCATTTATTGTATTGAAGTAAAAATTTTTAAGAATGTTTTTTCTTTTAAATATGTTTGACAATAAATAGATTTTGGGCAAAAAAGGTTTTTTTTTTATCTACATAGTTTCAGCAATCATTTTAGTATTTTTTTCGTCTTATTCACAGTTCATTTTTATTTCTGTGAATTTTTGTGAATTACTCACGAATACGAAATGCAGGCGATATGTTGTTTATTTTTCCCATGAAAATCGAAGTATTTATAAATAAGGTTTTTTTTTTTTTTCATTTTTGAAATGTTATAAATCTTTTGATTCCATCTTTATTTTTAAAATATTTTAGTGTCTTACTTCTTAAGATAAGTGAGAAATATTTCATCTATTGTATTGAAATGAAAGTTTTTTTAAGAATGTTGTTATTTAAAAATATGTTTGCCAATAAAGTTCTGAAAATTGTATTTCGATTTAAAATGAAAATATTTACAAAAGACAAAGTTTTAAATTAAACAAATTTATAAAAATTTATTACTCGCAATTTTGTCTTTGAAAAATAAAATTCTAAAATAGAATATTTTTAAATAAGTTCAAGAAATACACTGAATAAAATTATGTATGAAAAAAACATACAAGGTAACATTTTAAGAGAATTAAACACGTCTTATACAAAATAATATTAATTAGGTTAATTTTTTGAAAACTTCTCTTACGTGTTTGATGAAGTGAGAAGCACTTTGATTTGCATTGAAGGGCATTTAAATGGCCAAGGATGAATTGAGATTTTGGGCAAAAATAGTTTTTTTTTTTATCTACATAGCTTCAAAAATCATTTTTTATTTTTTTTTTCTCTCTTATTCACAGTTCATTTTTATTCCTGTGAATTTTTGTGAATTACTCACGAATTCGAAATGCAGACGATGTGTTGTTTATTTTTCCCATGAAAATCGATGTGTTTATAAATAAGTTTTTTTTTGTTTTGTTTTTTTTTGAAATGTTAAAATCTTTTGATTTTTTTCTGTTTTCAAATTATTTTTAGTGTCTATGAATGAATGAATAATAAATGAATATAAATAAAGGAATATAAAAATGAAATAATGAAATAATAAAGGAATATAAATGAATATAATAAAGGAATAGTGAAAAATATATCATTTATTGTATTGAAATAAAAAAATTTTAAGAATGTTGTTATTTTAAAATATGTTTGCCAATAAAGTTTGAAAATTGTTTTTTGATTTAAATTGAAAATATTAGCTACAGAGTTTTTTCAAAATTAAGCAAATTTATATAAATTTATTATTCGCAATTTTATTTGTGAAAAATATAACGGCTTACAAAAGGTTGTGACATAAATATTTATATCTTTGAAATATACACTGCATATATTATATTCTAAAAATAGAATATCTTTAAATAGGTTAAAAAATATACACAATAAAATTATGTGTGAAAAAAAATGTACAAGATAACATTTTAAAAGACTTAGATGCGTGTTATACACAAACTAAAAGTTACTACGTTACTAAAAGAATTCTCGGTTACGTTTATTCACAAATCATACAAGTAGAAATGAATTTATTTAAAATATTTCAGATTATTATAATTATATAAATTATATTATATTTGTGTATTACTTACATTATTATAATCTTACATTATATTACGGAATGCACATATACATAATTTATAAAAAAATTAAATTTTAATTGCAATATATTTAACAAAAATTATGTTAATAAATTTGGTTACAAACAAATATAACAAAATTTCTTTAGAAACCAGTTTAACAAAATTTGTTTACAAACATTCGATACGTAGACATGCATTTATTTGCTATTTATAAATTTGTTAAGTGTTGAACAATTATTTTATACTTTAATAATTATAAATAACAATTATTTTATTTTATACTATATTATTTTAATTATCAACGTCTAATTTTTAACACCTTACATCCTAATATCCATAGTTATAAATAATTTAATAAAATAGCGCTAAAACATTTTATTTATTAATTATTATTATTGTTGCTAAGGGGACTGAAGGCCGAGTGGCTAGCGCTCTGGCGATCGGTACCATAGGTATCGGGTTCAAATCCCAGCTTGCACACGGGTGTTTGTAGTGGTTCGGAATCCACTTTAAACTGTAGCTCCCGGTCCTAATAGGATCGTAAAGCGTTGCGGGGGCATTGTTACTCCGCGTCCGTGGCTTATCTTCAAGTTACACACGCCCCTTGGTAATGTAAAAGTGAGTAATATCTGTGCAGCACTTGTCTTAAGGCATCAAAGACAATTGTCTAAGTGGTTGCCAGCTGCATTAGAACGAAAAAAAAATTATTGTTGCTAATTGCTATTTAATCTATATTACAGTCATTTGTATCCTTATCTAACTTCTAAATAGTCAATAAGTACAGGACCTTTTTATCAAGTTTATAAAAGGAAGTTGCATAAAAAATTTCACCTCTAAACATTAATTCGTGAACATCAGCGCAACTTCCAGTTCAAAATGTTCTTTTTAAAATTGAATGAAAGTGCGAAAAGGGGTAATATATATCATGCCATAAATCAAGTAGAAAGAGATAAACAGTGGGCAGTAGGCAAGTAGCCAAAGAGTTCATTTGAATCAGTCTGGTATTGAAAGAGTTCAACGAAAAGGAATTTTCAACGGTATTTAGCTATTCAAGCTCAAGTCGTGGCTGTCTTTACATTTTTTTCATTTTTCTAACGTATCTATATTAATAATAATAATTCAAGAAAGTTTCGAAATCATTTTGGAATTGGGAATATTCAGCAATTGCTTTCTGCTATTGCGATTTTATCTATTATATTTCAAGCGTTTTTCAAAAAAAAAAAAAAGCAAAATTGTTATTTTTGCTCTAGTTAATTACTGTTTTAAGTTGAATAACACTATGTTTATTGAGTTGGCAAAAAAAAAAAAAAAAAAAAAAAAAAACAGTGAAAAATAAATCAGACATATAATGTATACATCAAATTTTTATTTAATATTTCGGTAAACCAATATTTTTAATAATATTACATGATTGATTTTGTTATGATAATACATTCATTATTTAGGGAAGTTTCAGTAATTTCAAATAAATAGTTTTTATGATTTTAGCTTTTTTTTTTTCACTTTGTTTCTTAACTTTTGACACCGGGGCACATGGTTGAAAATTCATGGCATCAATGTTGTTGAAAATTCTACTAATAATTAAATAATAAAATATCATAACTGGATAATCATAGTAATACGAACTTCGATGTTTTAAGTATTTTTTGTAATACTAGAGTAAAATATTTTATAGTAAACTTAAAAGCAATTAAATAAATTAGAAGCTATTTTAAGTAACAACACCATCAATTTCAAATTATTAGTTTCGAACTTGTTGTTGAACAAAAAAAAAAGGTACTTTTAATTTAATTTTTGCTTTTTCGAACTCTTATTTTATTTAAGTACCTTTTATTTTAATTTAATAATTAATAATTACTAAACAGTAACTATAACTATTACAATTACTTTTACTGACTTAATTCCTTTTAAATATTTCAAAAAAATAATTATTTTATAAATATCATTATGTAACAAAGATTTAAATGTCTTATATATAAAATAATAAAGAAATAAAAAGAATTATGAAAAGTTGTGGAAGTTAATTTAACAATAAAATCATTATGTAACAACAAAAAAAAAACCATAATTTTTTTAAAATTTAATCTTAATAACTAAATATTATTTAGCATATTATTTAGTTATCATTATTAATATTATTATATAACTAATATTATTTAATCTCAATAATTTAAAAGCAAGATCAATATTTAACAACAATATCCTTATTTTTTAAAATTTAATTTTAATAATTATTTTTTAATCTTAATAATTTAAACATAGCCAGTTATATTACACCACGGTATTTCTAAAAAACATGTGTTTTAAATAAATAAATATTTTTTATTGCTACAATTTGCACTGAATTCAACTAACCGTTTCCCAAAAATCATAATTTAATTTCTAACAAAGTAACAATTTCAAAAGTGAGAAAAATATTTATAAGTACTAACATGGAGCAAAAATACTTGACAAAAATCCAACAATCACTTGCATTATTAACTTCAAACCCTAAAATTGATTCTCTCACTTCAAGCACAACCTCCGGTTCTGAAACTTCCTTTTAAAATTGAAAAGAAAGTGCGAAAAGGGGGGGGCAATATCCATCCTGCCCTAAGTGAAGTGGAAAGAGAAAAAAACGATAAACAGTGGTCAGTCGGCAAGCAGCCAAAGTGCTCATTTGAATCCCCCAGGCTGATACTCAACGAGCTCGAAGAAAAGGGAATTTTCAAACCGTATTTAGCTATTCAGGGCGCTGAGTCATGACTATTTTTGCTTCTTCCTCAACTCCTCTGAGAAGAATAATAGTCACTTTAAAATGATCCGAAAGCGTTTCAAGGCAGAGAAACGTTAACCATTGCTTCTGCATACTGATTTTGTCAGAATTTATTATTTTTTTAAGCATTTTTAGGTTTTTATCTTGTAAATAAATATTGCATTTGAATTTAATTTTTTTAATTAATGGTGTTTAATCATCGTTTTATAATAAATTTATTAACACAATATTATGATGATTTGAAGTTTGTTAGTTTAAAATTTATATTATTACATAATTTTCTATATTAGGATGTTTTAAGTATTTTTTAGTAGTACTAGAGTAAAATATTTTATATTAAATTTAAAAGTAATTGAAGAAATTAGAAGATATTTTAAGCAACCTCACCACCAATTTAAATGATTAGTTTCTTTGAACTCGTTGTTGAACAAAAAAAAAGGTACTTTTATTTATTCTTTTTCGTACTTTTATTTTTTTTTTTATAATTAATTTATAATTAATACAATTACTTTTTACAGACTTAATTCTTTTAAAAGATTTCAAATATCATTATTTTATAAACTTCATTATATAATAAAAGATTTAAAAAATATCTTATATATAAAATTATAAAAAAAAAAAACTTTTAAAGTTTTTGAAGTAAATTTTTACAGCGAGATCATTATTTAACAACACTATCATTATTTTAAAAATTAAATTTTAATAATTATTTTTAATCTTAACAATTTAATAGCAAGATCATTATTTAACAGTAATATAATTTTTTAATTTTAATATTCATTTTTAATCTTAACAATTTAACAACAAGATCATTATTTAACAACAATGTCATTATTTTTAAAATTTTATTTTGATAATCATTTTTAATCTTAACAATTTAACAACAGGATCATTATTTAACAATAATATCATTATTTAATAATAATATCATTATTTTTAAAATTTAGTTTTAATAATTATTTTTAATCTTAACTTAACAGCAAGATCATTATTTAACAACAATATCATTATTTTTTAAATTTAATTTAAATAATTAATTTTAATCTTAATAATTTAAGCACAACCATTTATATTATACTACAGTAATTCTAAAACATATACGAGTATTTTAAATAAATAAATATTTTATTTCTGCAATTTGCACTGAATTCAACTAACCGTTTCCAAAATCATAATTTAATTTCCAACAAAGATAACAATTTCAAAAAGGGATAAATATTTACAAGAACTACTACATTGAGCAAAAATACTTGGATAAATCCAACAATCACTCGCATTATTAACTCCAAACCCTAAAAATTGATTCCCACACTTCAACACAAGCTCCGGTTCGAAACTTCCCTTTAAAATTGAAAAGAAAATGCGAAAAGGGGGGTAATATCCATCCTGCCCTAAGTGAAGTGGAAAGAAAAAAAGATAAACAGTGGTCAGTCGGCGGCAGCCAAAGTGCTCATTTGAATCCCAGGCTGATACTCAACGAGCTCGAAGAAAAGGGAATTTTCAACCGTATTTAGCTATTCAGGCGCGAGTCGTGACTATTTTTGCTTCTTTCAACTCCTCTGAGAAGAATAATAGTCACTTTTAAATGATCCGAAAAAGCGTTTCAAGGCGGAGAAACGTTAACCATTGCTTTCTGCATACTGATTTTACAGGAATTTTAGTATTTTACTTAAGCATTTTTAGGCTTTTATTTTATAAATAATTATTATTTAATTTTATAAATTTATGCTGTTTAATCATCGTTTTGTAATAAATTTATTTATACCATGTTATGATACTTTTGCATTATGTTGAAATATATATAATTACATAATTTTATATATTAGGATGTTTTAAGTATATTTTAGTAATACTAGAGTAAAATATTTTATATTGAATTTAAAAGTAAGTAAAGAAATTAGAAACTATTTTAAGTAACCGCATGACCAATTTAAAATGATTAGTTTAAAACTAGTTGTTGAAGAAGAAAAAAAAAAAGGTACTTTAATTTAATTTGTGCCTTTTCGTACTTTTATTTGCTTTATTTAAGTACTTTTATTTTAATTTATAATTAATACATTTATTTTTACTGATTTAATTTTTTTGAAAGATTTCAAATATCATTATTTTATAAGCATCACTATGTAATAAAGATTTAAAATGTATTATATATAAAATTATAAAGAAAGAAAAAAATACTAAAGTGTTTCGAAGTCAATTTAACAATAAAATCATTATTTAACCACAACAAGATCATTATTCTTTAAAATTTGATTTTAATAATTATTTTTAATCTTCACAATTTAATAGCAAGATCATTATTTAACAATAATATAATTTTTTAATTTTAATAGTTATTTTTAATCTTAATAATTTAAACACAACCACAGTATTTCTAAAATAAAAAATTTTAAATAAATAAAAATAATTACAATTTGCTCTGAATTCAACTAATCGTTTCCCAAAATCATAATTTAATTTCTAGCAAATTGACAATTTCAAAAGTGAAAAGAAATATTTACAAGCACTACTACATTGTGCAAAAATACTTGGAAAAATCCAACAATCACTCTTATTATCAACTTCAAACCCTAAAAATTTATTTTCCACAACCTCAGGTTCGAAACTTCCCTTTTAAAATTGAAAGAAAGTGCGAAAAGGGGTAATATACATCCTATCCTAAGTGAAGTGACTATTACTATAGTATAATAGTTATAATAGTCAATTTAAAGTGATCCGAAAGCGTTTCGGGCAGAGAAATGTTTAGTCATTGTTTCTGCATACTGATTTTGATAGGAATTTTATTATTATTTTGATTAAGCATTTTTATGTTTTGTTTTTATAAATAAATATTGCATTTGAATTTAATTTTATCAATTCATGCCATTTAATCATCGTTTTATAGTAAATTTATTTATGCAATGCTAGGATGGTTTGAAGTTTATTATGTTAAAAATTTATATTATTACATAATTTTCTATATTAGGATGTTTTAAGAATATTTTAGTAGTACTACAGTAAAATATTCTATATTAAATTAAAAAAATAATTAAAGAAGTTAGAATCTATTTTAAGTAACCGCACCACCAATTTAAAATGATTAGTTTAGAACTTGCGGTTGAACAAAACAAGGTACTTTAATTTAATTTATTCTTTTCGTACTTTTATGTTTTTTATTTAAGTACCTTTATTTAAATTTATAATTATTACAATTACTTTTACTGACTTATTTTTTTAATGATTTCAAAATCATTATTTTATAAATATCATTATATAATAAAGAATTAAAATGTTTTATATATAAAATTATAAAGAAAGAAAACAAAATATTAAAGTTTTGGAAGTTAATTTAACAATAAAATCATTATTCAACAACTACAATATCATTACTTTGTTAGATTTAATTTTAATAATTATTTTTAATCTTAATAATTTAATAGCAAGATCATTATTTAACAACAGTAATATCATTATTTCTTTTAAAAATTTAATTTAAATAATTATTTTTAATCTTAAGATTTTAACCTCAAGATCATTATTTAACAACAACAATATCATTATTTTTAAAAACTTATTTTAAATAATTATTTTTAAACTTACTAATTTAAACATAACCATTTATATTATACCACAGAGTTTCTAAAACATATATTTTAAATAAATAAAAATATAATTATTACAATACGCACTGAATTCAACTAACCGTTTCCCAAAATCATAATTTAATTTCTAGCAAAGTAGCAATTTCAAAAGTAGAAAAATATTTATAAGCACTACTACATTGAGCAAAAATACTTGAGAAAATCCAAAACAATCACTCGCATTATTAACTCCAAACCCTAAGAATTGATTCCCACACTTCCACAGCACAAGCCCGGTTCGAAACTCTCCTTTAAAATTGAAAGAAAGTGCGAAAAGGGGGTAATATCCATCATGCCCTAAGTGAAGTGGAAAGAGAGAAAAAAAAAGATAGTGGTCAGTCGGCAAGCAGCCAAAGTGCTCATTTGAATCCCAGGCTGATACTCAACGAGCTCGAAGAAAAGGGGAATTTTCAACCGTATTTAGCTATTCAGGCGCGAGTGTGACTATTTTTGCTTCTTCCCCTCAACTCCTCTGGAGAAGAATAATAGTCACTTTAAAATGATCCAGCGTTTCAAGGCAGAGAAACGTTAACCATTGTTTTCTGCATACTGATTTTTATAGGAATTTTATTATTTTCGCTTAAGCATTTTTAGTCTTTTATTTTATAAATAAATATTCCATTTATATTTAATATTATAAATTTATGCTGTTTAATCATCGTTTTATAATAAATTTATTTATACAATATGATGTTTTGAAGTTTGTTAGTTTAAAATTTATATTTACTGCTTTATTATGGTATAATTTATGATATATATTTATTGCATTAAGCTTATGATATATACCATACACAAATGATAAAGGATTTTGTATATATAAATATTATGAGTACAATAAAAGAAGAAATTTGTTTTCAAAGAAAAAAAGTTTTAATAAAGGAATGTATTATAAAAGCATAAACAAATTTACTGTATTATTTTATGAACGAATTTGTTACATGAGTTATGAAGAAATGTGTTATATTATTTGTTTAAAGGAATTTGTTTTCATAATTTAAATAGAAATTGCTATGAACTTATACACGCATAATATTTTTTATTAATAGTTTAAAGCAATTACGATCATTTTGAATGAAAAACGTGATAATTTTTCTAAGAAAATTATTTTTGAGAATTTTTCATAAATATTTTTAATTAAAGGGTGTTTTAAATAATGATTTTCTATGAAACGTAGTAGAAAATTAAAAAAACCTCTAATTTAAAGATTTTTTAAATATGTATTGATGTATTAGCTTAAAATAAAACGCACATGATTTTGATTTCTATAGGGTGACGGAATTCCTTAAGGCAATTTTAATCACACCTAACCTAAATGTTATGTTATACATCTTAATCAGCTTCAATGAATTTTTAGTAATATAAAATATATTAGATTTTTTTTTTACACCAATCAGATAGATCACTTAATCAATGCAAAAGCGGAAAACGTGGTCAAGATGCTAATATGAACATCTATCAGTGGATCTCATGTTCCATTTATACAGGCTATGAACAGATCGCAGTTGGACCATGGAAGTAGGACATTTCCGGTATGAATTTTAGTGGTAATTGCTAAGCATTAGCGTATCGTGTGGGGTGGAAAATCCAGAAAATTATCATCAGAGGGCTGGACTATCAAACCTGAAGCCTTGATAATCTGGTAATCTGGCACGTTATCACTGGGCTAAGAGTCGGGCAGTGAAAATTTTTGCGTTAATATATCATGTTGTTAACTTGAATTTCATTTATTAAATGTAATTTAGATGTTAATATAAAACAGATTATTATTAAATATATTTTTCTTTTGGACATACTTAAAATTAAATGATATCTTTAATGCGGTTCTGACTTTTTAACATGTTTAAATTCATCATTATTTGCAAAAAATAAAGTGCAATTCATGTAGATAATTATTGTTTTTTGAAAATCATTATTTCTTTTCTTTAATTTTTTGAATAGTTTTGTACAAAATGAAAAATATTAATTATTTTCTTTAACCAATTATGAACCTGTAAATAAGCTGTCACAATTACAGTTTTTAATCGTATATTTTGAACATGATAATTTTTTAATATTAATGAATTCAGAGATATAAGCCACTTAGACTAATAAACAAATGTGTCCTTTCACTTTAGGGACATAGTTGCGAAAGAGGAATTTCGACCACAGGCTGAAATGATTATTTAAGTAGGTTATTTGTAGGCTGCAGAACCTATTAATAACAATATCAAGGAGAGGTGTTTTTAAGAAACAATATTTATAAAGCTGAAATACTACGCTTAACATATATCCAAATTCGGCATTGTCCATCTGGTATCTAGCCTGGCTTTCATGTAGCTATTATACAAAAGAGCACAAGTTTATTTCTAATGAAGCTTGCCTTTGTATTAATTGCTTTCAGAATTGAGAAGATTCGGCAGCTATTGTTGTATCATGTGTGAATTCTCGCATCAACAATCATCAGTGCATGAAGTAAGTGTTCAGGATTTTTCCCATACAACAAATAAATGCAATCCATAAATGCTGCTTTCCAGAAAGCAATAAAATTATTTACCCTACAGTTGAAATATCCATTTCATATATTAGTAGAATACAAGGTCTTAGATAAATAAAAAAAAAAAATCTTGTTGTGTTCCAGATTTCTGACAGTGTAAATACAAAAAAGCATAAATTTTTCATTTAATATGTAGAAGGGGATACATACGAAGTTTTATACATTTATATTGAGATGATGCATGGATAAAATAATATATTTTTGTTAGATGAAACTTCCGAAAATTTTAAATCCAGAATAATTTCTGAAACATTGGAGATTAAATTAGAGAAATAAAATTCAAGACTTTCTTAAAAACTCTCATTTTAGTATAATAAAATTATTACTAAAATAGAAGTGAGGATATAAATTGTGTAATCTTAGTGCATTACTTCTTATTTTAATGAAACTCGAAAAAAAAAAAAACTTCAATTTTAATTTAAAACTTAAATAATAAATGTAGTTTAAATGGTATTTTATTATTTATGTATTTACCCTAAAGTAGCCCAACATGAAAGAAAGAACGAAACGTAGTTAGTTAAAAGAGTTTCAGCATTAATTATGATGTAAAATTCTTTCAAAACACATCATGTAACTTGTCCATGAAAGCTAATGCATTTTATGTTTAACTACTTCATACACATTCTCTACACGAAATAAGATTATGTAAATTTTTATTTACCGAAAAGAAACAAAAACTTAATGTTATGTGGTAATGAAAATTATTTCATTTACAAGAAAGCAAATATTGTCACAGGCTTCATGTTTGTTTGTTTTAAAACTTTCAACATTTTTTTTCAAGATTGAAAGGTTCTCGTGCTAAACTCAAAGAATTTATATTAGATATGTTGCACGCTGATTTAAATGACTCTTATTCATATTTTATTGCCTATATTAAATCCACAACTCATAAGAGCCAGTAATTTTGATTTTCTGAAACTCAGGCATTTATATTGAATATCTCCAATGGATAAAAGAGGAGAAAGTTTTATAATAAAATTTGTATTTTCTTTATTTGTTAAATTATATAGTTATACATGTTGTTAATGTAGTAATTTGTCTGTTAAATTAAAGATTCAGTCTTACTGCCTATAATAAATTGCTTAAATAATATTTGTGATAAAAAGATAAATCATTTACAGTGAAACAAATATTTGGTTGATCAAGACTGGCTGTAATGCAAAGTGAGTTTGATTTCTCTCTCTCATTCTCTCTCTCTCTATATATATATATTCAGTTATTTCATTGCCTACCAGAAAGAGTTACTCTTGCCCTTTATGTTTTTATTGGTAGCAGAGTGAGACACCCAATGTGAGTTACTTTTGAAAGTACTCAGAAATCCAGTCCCACTCCGACTCACTTTTAATGGAAAAGATTGACACATCGAATTATGTTACTTCTGAAACTCCCCAGGAGGCTTACTCTAACTTAATTATTATCGTTGGAAACGATTGACACATTGAAGTAAGTACACTCTTAAATGTCCCCTGGAGGCTGACTCTAACCCGATTACTTTTATTGGAAACGATTGACATATTGAAGTTAGTTACCTCTAAACCTCCTCCAGGCAAGATGGCCAATTGGCTAGCGCTGTGGCCCATGGTACTACAGGCTTCAGGTTCGAATTCTGGCTATGGCACCATGTTAAACTGTAGGTCCCGGTCTAATTAGAAAAAGTGTGCACAATGTGACCGTAGAGCGATAAACCTAATCAAACTAAAAATCCCCTAGGGCTCACTCTAACTCGATTATTTTTATTGGAAACGATTGACACATCGAAATTACTCCTAACCATTATCGAATTATGTTACTTCTAAAAATCTCCAAGAGGCTTACATTAATCTGTTTACTTTTATTAAAAACATACATCAGAAAAAAGAAATTAATATGCTATTAAAAGTTTGATGGATTCGTGGACCATATACTGACAAAGAAATCAAAAAATATAAAAAATAACATTCTAAAGAAAAATATGCAAAAATCTAAAATATATCCAATGTCTATGTACAGTAAATGACTATCTCAATGACTATGTACAGTAATCGTAAAACTTTGCAAATAAAATTTTACTAATAATAAAATTTTAAAATTTTATGATGCATAATGCGATATTTTTTTTATTTTGCTAAATCTAAGTGATCTCTAAATTAAAAAAAAAAAAAAAAAAGAACACAAATTAAATTAAATTTCTTTAATAATTGTTTTTTGCATAAAATTAAGTTTTTAGTCTGTCTAGATTCTAATAAAAAACTGAAATAAAAAGATTATCCAATAACTTTTTTTTTTTTTTTTTTTTTTTTTAATTCGGACTAGTTTGGGGTCAAAAACCATCGCGTGACGAAAATTTCTTCTTTTATTGAATATCTGTTCGATCTCAAAACATCTCAACCACGATCGAAATTGAAATTCAGACGTTTGTATCGCCCTACTTTCACAACAAAAAAAAAAAAAAAGAGTAGGGTGGGGGGTGGAGGGGAATATTCCCCATATAGCAGATAACCCATTCTCCAAAAGTACTTCCCTCCCTATTGCATCGCCGGTCATTTTGCATCGGAAAGAAAATGGGGGAGAAAAAGGGGGTGGAAGAATCGTGTGCGTACCCAAAACAAAGTAGCCCGTTTCCCGCCTTCTTTAAATCCTGAGTTAGAAAGACGTGACTGAAGTCTTGATATGAACCATAAAATAGGTATAGGACGTCGAAAACTGTTATGACCTCACGTTTATTGTCCCCTATAATAGAGAACTGGAGGAAGTATATAGGGTTCAAGTCGCTACTTTTATGGTGCAGCTTTACACGAAACTGTACAGGCCCTAGTGGGATAAGTCACTCGGAAATACTGCATTCCACAAACTTTAGTTGGAAGGTTTTAATATTGCAGGCACAAGTTCAAAATATTCAAGACTTATTAAGGTACAGACTGTACCCTATACTAGTGTGTACTGATGTATGTGTTGCTTTAAATATTGTTAGTTGACTTATAAGAGGTGTTTCATAAACCAATTTCTGACTTAATTCACTTTGGTGAAATTGGAAAATGGTGGCCCTTTTTTGTGTGTCCAGTTTTTTTCTTGACGTTTAAGTGTCACTTGTAATCATCCAAAGACATGTCTCCGCCAGATGGCCTGGATTTTGTGGGACATGTCCCATTTTGACTGTTCCTGAGCGTTTCTTTTTATACAACGTTATGTGTCCTCGGGGGATTTTTGCGAGTGAAGTAGGTTTAAACTGAGAGGTCTATCCGAATTCCAGTTTTTGTTTCATGAGCAGTCCAACTCCTGGAAGATTATTAAGTGTTCCTCAACGACTGAGGTGGCACATAACTTAAACTAAATTACCCATAAATGTAGTTGCATTCGTTAGTAAAAATAAAAGAATCTTATAAGTAATAAAACAGTTTTTATTACATTTAAAATGTGTAATAACTTCGACTCTGGTGATGTGTCTTTTATTGCCTTTATTTAATATAAAACAGAAACACTGCTATCATGAGTAGGAGCATAAAGTTTGTTCAGACGGTTTAGACTATAAAACCAAGTGTGAAGTATAATAAAATTTCAAAACTTTTAGTTTATCTATGAGTAAAATGTAATTTTATGGTGTCCTTTTCATTCGGCTCATAAACTTATAAATATGATACCAGGATACTTTTTATTTATAAATTTCCTATTTCGTTTTTTAATTATAAAATATTATAAACGTATAATTTTATTTATCGTTAAAATTTGTTTTCAGTTTAGTCATTAAATAAAAATGATAAATTTTATTTATTTAAAAAGAAAAATATTTTTTTAAAATTACTTGGTGAAAAGGGTTTTAATACATTTAATTAAAAAAAAAAACAAATTGATTTAAGGATGAGTTAATGGTTTTATACAATTCTTATAATTTTCAAAAAAAATTTCAAAGAAAACTCAAATGCACTTTGTAACACTTATGTAACGCAATGAAATGCATATAATTAAGATTTTATTAATCTATTAAAGTAAGAATTATTTAAATTAAAAAAAAAAAAAGACTAAACTCCTATCAATTTAAATCGAAAATTCTTCTATATTGTTTAATAACAATTTTGTACTTTTTTTCCCTTTATTTTCATGAAAATGTAATAAAGGAAAAATAATTAAAGTTAAAATAAAATAACTTAAAATATTTAAAAATTTAATAGATTTAATAATTTTAATAACGCTAAAATATTTTAGTAATAAACTTAAAATATATATATTTTTTTTCAAAATATAAGTACATTATAAAATAATGTTTGTCAAAAGGCTAAAGGTCTGTAGTTTTCTTTATTAAAATTTCAAGAAACAGTATATTATGTATTGTCTGTAATTTGATAATAAAATATTTTTTAATTCAAAAATATTCTCCTTTTAATGTAACAATAGAATACATTAATCAAATATCATTTAAAAATAATTAATGAAACTGCATTATTTTTTATTATAATGAGGTCATTTTTCGATACGTTTTTATTAAAATATCTAGTATATAAAAATGTTATTATATAAATTTGTTTGATTAAAAATTTTTAAATTTATAAATAGAATAATTCATATTTTACATGTTTCAGTCTACTTTAAATTATATAGAATCGGAAATACAATTACTTAAATTGTATATACACTTTTCTAGGCCAACGACTGATTAAAATCAAAAAATGGTGTCATTAAAATTTAAAAAATATTTTTTACTCGATAAACAATAACTATTATAAATTGAATGAAATCAAATGCTAATAAAAATATTTTCAACTTTGATGACATTTTTTTCTGTTAAAAGAGCCTCAAAAGACCACACACCGATATCAAATAACTTTACAGAATTGCTGTTATAATACATTTTCAGTACCCGGAGCTGTGGCAACTGTGGAAGAAAAATAGCAATTTTCAAAAACATCTTTCGAGAAACTCTACAAAACCAAGAAATATAGAGATAAAGTGACATCATCTGCAGACCAGAATGAGATATCTGGAGCTCCCGGTCTCTTATGCTTTCAAAAAAAAGACGACATGGAAGAAAAAAAAATTTGCCAAAAAATGAAATAAGGACAAAACATAATTCTTTGAGAATCCCATCTTGAGAAAATAAAGCAAAAATAACGACACAGAAACCTTCCTCGACCGTGGCACCGGTAGTTCAATATATATATTTTTCAAAAAAAAAAAAAAAGAAATCCCAAAAAACAAACACATAAATATATCCTTTTCCCTATTCTTTTGGAAAAAAAAAGGGCCCAGGCACAACAAGTTTGAGGGCCCAAACGGAAAGTTTGGACGTTTTACGAGCACTAAGCCAAGAATTTGTCAGTGACATATGAATAAGAAAATCAGCTGTCGTATATTCCTTTCCCAGAAATTTTTATATCCATATATATTTTTCAGAAGAATTGAAGAATCTATCACAAGTGAGAGAGCTACCCTGGGCATCCCAATTTATGACATTTTATTTTTGAGTTGAAGAAAGTCACCATAGATTATTTCAGCCTTCTCTTGTCCTTAGCGTGCCTATATCTGCAGAAAATGTTAGGTTCCTCTTTATTTTTCTACCGCTCTCATATATCAAATTACTTCTGCCAAAATGGTTCCTCGAAAAGCCTCATTGGGGATACTGTCCTTGATACTTTTTATTGTTGATGAGGAATTTTTCAGCCTCGAAAAGGAAAAAAAGTTGAAATATTTAGCCTGTTTCACAGATTAGTGGACTTTTCCCCTTTTAGCTTAATGTAAAGAAAGGAAAATTATGATTGTGGGAAAACGAAAAGTTTCTGAGTAGTTAACTTTTTAACGTTAGATAAAGCTGATTTCTGAGTTTTATCAATGAAAATTAGTTTTAACACACACGTTAGCGAACAATTCAAATATGAAATATATTAGTGTAAATTGCATATACAGTTTTCTTGGTCAATGACTGATTAATTAATAACGAATAAAAAATGGTGTTATTCAAATTTAAAAAAACACTTTTAACTCTATCTTTTCGAACAAAACAATAAATATTATAAATTATTATGAAATCAAATTCAAATAAAAATATTTCAGCTTTGATGACATTTTTCAGTTAAAAGAACCACAAAAGGATACACACCGATAGAAAATAACTTCACAAAATTGCTGTTATAATACATTTTTCAGTACCCGGAGCTTGTGGCAACTATGGAAGAAAAATAGCAATTTTCAAAAACATCTTTCGAGAAACTCTACAAAACCAAAAAATATAGAGATAAAGTGACATCATCTGCAGACCAGAATGAGATATCTGGAGCTCCGGGTCTCTTATGCTTTCAAAAAACACGACACGAAGAAAAAAAAAATTGCCAAAAAATGAAATAAGGACAAAACATAATTCTTTGAGAATCCCATCTTGCGAAAATAAAGCAAAATAACGACACAGAAACCTTCCTCGACCGTGGCACCGGTAGTTCAATATATATATTTTTCAAAAAAAAAAAAAAAAAAGAAATCCCAAAAAACAAACACATAAATATATCCTTTTCCTTATTCTTTTGGAAAAAAGGGCCCAGGCACAACAAGTTTGAGGGCCCAAACGGAAAGTTTGGACGTTTTACGAGCACTAAGCCAAGAATTTGTCAGTGACATATGAATAAGAAAATCAGCTGTCGTATATTCCTTTCCCAGAAATTTTTATATCCATATATATTTTTCAGGAAGAATTGAAGAATCTATCACAAGTGAGAGCTACCCTGGGCATCCCAATTTATGACATTTTATTTTTGAGTTGAAGAAAGTCACCATAGATTATTTCAGCCTTCTCTTGTCCTTAGCGTGCCTATATCTGCAGAAAATGTTAGGTTCCTCTTTATTTTTCTACCGCTCTCATATATCAAATTACTTCCGCCAAAATGGTTCCTCGAAAAGCCTCATTGGCGATACTGTCCTGATCCTTTTTATTGTTGATGAGGAATTTTTCAGCCTCGGAAAAAGGAAAAGACTGAAATATTTAGCGTGTTTCACAGATTAGTGGACTTTTCCCCTTTTTAGCTTAATGTAAAGAAAGGAAAAATTATGATTGGGGGAAAACGAAAGTTTCTAAGTAGTTAACTTTTTAACGTTAGATAAAGCTGATTTCTGAGTTTTATCAATGAAAAATTAGTTTGAACAAACAGACTTCTGTTTCGTGTTTCATTGCTTTTGTTGTAATAGATTGATAGCTGAGATAAAATGTAAAAAGTATAAATGAAAAACGTAGCTATAAAATTTTAAATTTTTTTTTCCTCTAACTAATTAAAAAATAGATATAAAATTGTTTAAGTATGTAAATAATGTAATTCTATAAATAAAACTCTATAAATAAAACTTTAGATTTCCCCCTTTATTAGTAATTATGTAGTTTTGTTAATTATTTTAATTTTTAAAAAGTAACAATTTATAAATTTCATAGTAATGAGCAAGATACGTTTATATCTTGCTCATGTTAAGAATTTGAATTTCACATCGAAAACTTTGGAATTTAAAACAAAACATAATTTAAAGAGAGCTGCAATATTGTTTTATATAATCATTTCAATTATTAGTATAGTAACTATTTAAATATATTAGTAATTATATTAATTTAATGTTTATTTATTTAAAAGTACATTTGAGTTTCTAAATCTTTGACATATATCACATACAAACTATAATTTACAATGATTTTTCAGAAAGTTATACTGATCGTTTTAATTAATTACATAAAATAATCTTTAATGTAGTTTTAAAATCGCTTCTATATAAATAAAATAACAATATATCTTTGACTAAAAAAAAAAAAAAACTTCACATTTCTAAAAACACTTCATAAAATTCTTCACATTTTAAATATGTGTAAAGGGGATATAACGTTAATAATATTGGATCCTTTTTATGCAACAATTATTTATTGTATTTTTAGTTACATCAGGACAAACATCAAAAATTAATAGCAAAATAAAAAAGATAAGTTGAGGAAGCTCAGCCAGTATAAAAGAGGGCGCTGTTACTGTCCTACAGTAGGTGCTGCCAGATAAACGAAAGAAGGGGTTTAAACACAATTTGTACAAAGTTTCAGCCAATTTTAAAACAAGAAGAAAATTATAAATGTCTAAAAGCATTTTATCATTAAAAGTTGCCATAAATAATTCAAATAAAAGTTTTGTTCTTTGTAATAAAAATTTAATAAATATTGATAATATATTAATTTTATAAATAACTTTTGATTGAAAGCAAATGTGACTATAATTAAATTACCAACTAACCACTAGCAATGACTTCCACACATACAGCTAAATAGCTCAATTGAAAACTATATTAACTGAAGCTATTGATTTGCTAATACATTTTTGTTACTATCTTCTGAATTACAAAACAAATTCATATGAGTTTTATTCAGACAAATGATTCAAACTAAATTATTATTAATGTCAAATATCGCACCTCATTTAATTTCATTAAAATTCGCAAAATCTGAGATAGAAAAATAAGCATAACTTATTGTCTTAATTTAAATTTTCTTTCATTATTTCGAAAAGAAAAATACACTTTTCGAAATCGTTCGCAAACTTAAATAGAAAACTTCACTTTTCAAAAATATGTCTAAATTAACTTTAAAGTAACAACAAAAAAATCTCAGCAGCAATTGCAAACATTCAATTACCAATCCAGATTCTTGTTATTAAATAACTTTCAAGATTCAGTTTCCCATTACGAAAATTTTTCTTGTTCTTCAAGATCTTCCGAATCCAACAACAACCGTCATCTTTACTAAATCTTTATTGAATCTTGGATCTCCTCTAAATATATAGGAAAAAAATATATAAAATCATTATTTCATTGCTCCAGGGCGTGAAGACCGACATCTGTAATAGACGCAGTCTCGCTCATATGGAACTCTTCTCAGTTTCTGGGAAGATTCTTTAACTCGCGTCTTTCGAAGCAGTCGCTCCAGGCTCAAATGTTACAAGAAGAAAAGAAAATTAAAAACAATCAATCTATGCAACCAATCTCATGAATGCCTGGCTCTTTTTAGTTAGTTTGATTGGTGTTTTGCAATGAATAATGATGAATCTCATTTTAGTGTCCGGAATAGAAAAGTTGCAGTTTTGTAATGAGAATTCGTTGAAAAAGCTCTTGAGGATACATAATTAACGTCTTCGTTTTATTCAAATAAGGCCCGTTCAAGAAAGCTTTTTAATCTTACAATTACGAGACATTGAATGAGGTATTAAAATATTTTATTACTTCGTTGAGAAAGTAATTTACTTGTATTTATTCACGGCTTCCATGTGTCATATCGATTTTTGAATTTGGCAGTTCCATCCACAAAAGAATTACAGCAATTTAAATATTTCCAACGGCGATTTTATAGTGAATTTGATACATACATATGTCATTGTAATAAATATTTAGTAAATATTGATAACGCTATATTTTTAAGTTATTCAACTTTTAATTGAAAGCAAATATAACTATATTTTTTTACTAATTAATCTCCAGCAATGACTTCCACGCACACAATCAAATATCCTCTGAAACTACAGAATTCCTAATATATTTTTGTTAATATCTCCTGGTTCTATAAAACAAATTTATAAGCGTTTTATTCGGGAAAAGATTCAAACTAAATTATAAAAGTCAAATATCGCACCTCATTTATTTTCTGCAAATTCAAAAATCTGAGAAAAAAATAAGCGTAATATATTGGCCTAATTTAAATTTTCTTTCATTATTTCGAAAAGAAAAAATACACTTTTAGAAATCCTTACAACCTTAAATAGAAAACTTCACTTTTCAAAAAATATGTCGAAATTAGCTTTAAAGTTACAAAATAAATATCTCAACAACTATAAACTTTAAATTACCAGTCCAGATACCTTGTTATTAAATAACTTTTAAGATTCAACTTCCCATTAAGAATATTTTTCTTTCCTGCACCAAAATCTTCCGAATCAAACAACAACCGTCAAATTTACTAAATCTTTACTGAATCTTGAATCTTTTCTAAATATACAAAAAAAATGTATATAAAATCATTATTTCATTGCTCCAGGGCTTGAAGACCGACATCAGTAATAGACGCAGTCTCGTTCATATACTAGCAGAACTCTTCTCAGTTTCTGCGAAGATTCTTTAACTCGCGTCTTTCGAAGCAGTCGCTCAGGCTCAAATGTTACAAGAAGAAAAGAAAATTAAAACAATCAATCTATGCAACCAATCTCATGAATGCCTGGCTCTTTTTAGTTAGTTTGATTGGTGTTTTGCAATGAATAATGATGAATCTCATTTTAGTGTCCGGAATAGAAAAGTTGTAGTTTTGTAATGGAATTCGTTGAAAAAGCTCTTGAGGATACATAATTAACGTCTTCGTTTTATTCAAATGAGGCCCGTTAAGAAAGCTTTTAATCTTACAATTGCCAAACATTGAATGAGGTATTAAAATGTTTTATTACTTCGTTGAGAAAGTAATTTACTTGTGTTTATTCAAGGCTTCCATGTGTCATATCGATTTTTGAATTTGGCAGTGCCATCCACAAAAAAAAAATTACAGCAATTTAAATATTTCCAACAATGTTTTTATAGTGAATTTGATACATACATATATGTCTTTGTAATAAATATTTAGTAAATATAGATAGCACAATAATTTGTGAATAACTTTTAATTGAAAGCAAATATATAGTTTATTTTATTAATTAATCTCTACCAACGGCTTCCACACACACCATTAAATAGCTTCTGAAACTACTGAATTGCTAATAAATTTGTGTTAATATTTCATGAATCTCAAAAACAAATTCATAAGTGTTTTATTCAAGTAAATGATTCAAACTACATTATAAATCCAAATATCGCACCTCATTTATTTATATCAAATTCGAAAAATCTGAGATAGAAAAAAAATAAGCGTAATTTATTGGCTTAATTTAAATTTTCTTTCATTATTTCAAAAGAAAATACATCTTTACAAATCAAACTCAAACTTAAATAGAAAACTTCACTTTTCAAAAAATATGTCTAAATTAACTTTAAAGTAACAGAAGAAAAATAAACCCTCAGCAACAGCAAACTTTCAATTACTAGTCCAGATTTCTTGTTATTATATAACTTTAAAGATTCAACTTCCCATTACGAAAATTTTTCTTCTGCTTCAAGATCTTCCGAATCAAACAACAACCGTCACCATTACTGAATCTTAAATCTGCCAAATATACAGAAAAAATATTCATAAAATCATTATTTCATTGCTCCAGGACTTGAAGACCGACATCTGTAATAGACGCAGTCTCGTTCATATACTAGCAGAACTCTTCTCAGTTTCTGGGAAGATTCTTTAACTCGCATCTTTCGATCCAGTCGCTCCAGGCCAAAATGTTACAAGAAGAAAAGAAAATTAAAACAATCAATCTATGCAACCAATCTCATGAATGCCTGGCTCTTTGTAGTTAGTTTGATTAGTGTTTTGCAATGAATAATGATGAATCTCATTTTAGTTTCCTGAATAGAAAAGTTATAGTTTGTAATGGGAGTTCGTTGAAAAAAAGCTCTTGAGGATACATAATTAACGTCTTCGTTTTATTCAAATAAGGCCCGTTCAAGAAAGGTTTTTAATCCTACAATTACCAAACAGGAAAAGAGGCATTAAAATGTTTTATTACTTCAAGTTGAGAAAGCAATTTGCTGGTGTTTATTCAAGTGTCATATCGATTTTGAATTTGGTAGTACCCTCAAAAAAAAAAAAAGAATTACAGCAATTTAAATAATTTAAATATATAGTTTTTATAATGAATTTAATAGATATGGCCAAAATAACTTTTAATCTTTTAACTATAGTTATAACTATGTAGTAACTAACAGTTTTACAATGTTGATAATTAACATAATGTAATTTAATCGAGTTTTTCTTTACGAAAATGATAAGACTTAAATATGGATAGATATAAAAAAATTATTTTACTACTTCATTGAGAATGTAATTTGCTTGTATTTATTGAAAATATTTTTATACATTATCTGCATTTTTATATTTGTAGTATAATCAATTAAACATCATCTTTGGCGCAACAGACCCATGGTGAGCCAAGGCCATCGGCCTACTGGCAAGATTGGAAGCATGAGAGCTTTTTTCTTTGGGGTAGGATTGTCAGTTCTACGCTGACGTCTGTCGCCATATTAGACGAGTACCTACGGTTTAAAATGGATTCCGAAAACTACAAACATCCATAACACCGCCTGAACTCCAACCCAGCACCGAGCGCTAAGTCACTTGGCCATCAGGCACCATAATCAATTAAGGCATTACTTTAAATATTTTAACATAATATGCTTTAATGCGCATAATTGTTAATATTAAGGTATCTTGTAATGATTTTATTGTATTCATATTAAATGCTATTTCGTTGTTAAATATCTACATAATCAACGTAATCGGAATTTTAGAATTATGATAAAATGAATCGTATAAACGTTTTAATTCTCTTTAATAATTATCCATGTTCAAAAAGTATGTTTTGAGTGAATAAAAAGTAATAGTAGTTTAGTGAGTAAAAAAGTATTGAGTAGTTTTTGAAAGTTTTTATCTATTTTGTTTGTTTCAAAATATATTTTAATCCTACGCAATAAAAGTACATTACACATTACAAGAATATATCATAGTTTTTATTTAGTAATTATTCTCTATTTAATTCAATATTGAGTTATTCGTCAATGCAACTATAAATTTTTAATTGGCCTTAGTGGCACGAGAAACCTGACTGAACATTTTCGACAAATAGCAATACG
>BPLR01001819.1:0-41716 GCA_021605095.1 Caerostris extrusa
CTACGTATTAAGTTAAAACTAATTATTGTATAAATAAATATTTTTATTTCATGATTTATTACAAAATATTCTCTTCAAGTCATTTTTTACGAAAAATATTCCTTTTATTTTAATCTTAATCTTAATTTTACAATTTTTTTAAATACTCAATAATTCTAAAATAAATATTTTAGAAATATATTATTCTCTGATATTTATAATTAGTTACTTTTTATACAAATATATACAATGAAACTTAAATAATTTTTAGTATCAAAAAAGATTTCCCAATCTTATCATTTGAAAACAATTTAATAAATGCTGTTTAGGCTTGCAGATTATTTTGAATATTTTTCCTTGAATACGTTAAATAAAGAAAAACATCTTTTCAAATTCAACTTCTCTAGTATCTAAAATAAAAAAGTAATTTATAATTAATTAAAAGAAGATAATTTTGAATGAATACTTTATTTTTTTTTTTTTAAACTCATGCCTCAAAAGATTTTGAAAACGACAGTAAAATATCAGGTAGTCAATTCAATGCAATAATTCAAAATTAGTTAAATAAATCAAACGGTTATTTAAAAAACCAGACACATTCGTTTTGAAAAGATAAAATAAAACGATGCACCATTAAATTCATGCAAATCAGGTTGTTATTTTACAAATCCTAGAAGCACTCTCAAATATTCTTTCACATGATTCACATTAACATCCATCCTATTCTACGGTTAAATTCTCTTATGCGCAAACCTCTCTAATTCGACGTCAAACCTTCAAGGAATTATTATTCAATTCAATTTTTTTCCCGCTTAACTTAGACGCAATTAATTCAGGTCCTGTCTCGAAACACATGAAACTTCCACTTCAGCAGAAAGCTCTCCGTTTTTATGGGGAAAGATTTAATCACTAACCAGCACGCGCTCTGCTTTCTGAATGCAATTGAATTAGGAACCCAACTCTGTATATAGTGCGCTGACAGGAACCATTTTTATGGCCTTTTAAGTGCTTCTTTTGCAGAATAGTTCCAGACGTATAAATGTTATCCCAAATTAATTTAACCAGTGCTTGAACTGTTGAAAAGAGTTTATATATATAAATATTTAAAGTAAATGTTTACTATTAGATGTAACGTAGCTTTTAAAAATGATAGTTAAAAAAATTTATCACATCTAATACGAATATAAGCAGGATTTAATTGCATATAAGAATATCTATGTCAATGTCAACAATCAATATCTTTTGAATTTAGTTCTTGCAGTAGACGTAAATTGCAATGATACAGATGAGTCATTCTTTTTTAATTGCAATGCTACACATGTATGATTATATAAAATGAATAAATAATGGTAGTTTAAAAGTTTTGTCACTTCTGCTAATACGAATGCTTGCATAGCACTGAATATAAGAATATTTATTTCAATGTCATCAATCAATATAAGAACATTTATGTCAATGTTAACGTTCAATATAAGAATATCTACGTAAATGCCAACAATCAATATAAGAACAACTATGTCAATGACATAAACAGAACACACCAGCTTTTTGAATTTAGTTCTTGCAATAGATGTAGATTGCAATGATACAGATTACACATTATTTCTTAGCAATGCTAGACATGTATGATTTTACACAATTAATGAATAATATTAGTTTATAAATTTGTCACATATACTAATACAAATGCATGAGTGGCTTAATTGAATGTAAGAATATATATGTCGATTCCAGCAATCAATATAAGAGTACCTATGCCAATGATATAAGTAGAAAAACTGATTTTTAAACTTAGTACTTGTAGTAGATGTGGAATGCAATGATACAGATGACTCGGGTGAAAAGCAACCCTGGACAGGAAACTTTTAAGGGAATGTGATATAAATGATAAAAGAAATGAAAGGACACAAGAATATTTATTACTTATAAATATTACATATGGTATAGTAGATGATATTATATGAAAATGTTACAAAATATTATCATATTTCCACCTATACATTCATTACACCAATGGAACATGGGTTGGCGTACCTGCTGAAATATATTTGAATTTTATTGAATATCCGCAGCAAGCTTAGACGATTCCCGCAACCAGATCCAATTCGGTCTCGACAAGTGTTAGATACACCACAGCTGAAGTAATCTCCAAAGAAAGAAATCCATGCTGCTACTCCTGTTACATCTCTTTTATAGGAATCATTCTGAATACAGTCCTTGAGTTGCTAATGCATTATTAAGAACCAATCCATACATGAAGAGAATGCCTGCCGGCTCCTTGACTGTATAAAGTGACATGCTTTTCTGAAGCAGATATTTCCCTTCATCCCTTTGTTGAACAGCACCACGTGGCCTGATTTCCAATTGGCGAACGCTCTGGCCTTTTTGTTACTGCAGGCTTCAAGTTCGAATGGTGGCAGCGTAATGGATATTTTTTATTGGTTCAGAATCCACATTAAACTGTAGGTCAAGGTCTAATTAATCCAAAGTGCGCAAAAATGATATTAGAGCGACAAAACAAACTAAACCAAGCCAAACAGCAGCACCTAGCTGCGTAAGATGATGTTTTCAGTTCATTGTTGATATTGCAATTCTCAATACTTTTGATGTGCAAAAAGGACCATAGAGCGACAAACCAAACCAAACATCACAATCTAATGGCGCACGATGACTTTTTAGCTAATGGTTGTTATTGCAGTTTTTTCAATTATTTTGATGTACCCTACCTTCAATTAAAGTTTGTATCAATATTTATGCGACAATCTGTGTACATCAATGTTCCAGTGGAAAATATTTACATTGAAATAATCTGAATTTCAAACCAACAATAACAACAATATTTTGTGATGGCAAAACATTGGATTGCCAAACCAACATGGACTGCAAAAACTATTCATTGGGAATACCAAATGATTACAGAAGAATCCAGAATAAAACAACGAAAAAAAAAAAAAGCTGATATTATCTATTTTCTGCAAACGAAAGGATTTGCAATCGGAATTACTGTGTATTTATTCGTGGGTGGATTTTAAGGCTTTCTGTTCCTCAAATCTTTTTCTCCAGAATCATCAACAACAGAAAATCCTTTTAAGTCACACGGATCGTCAGACTAGGTTAGGAAAGAAACAAAGTGGGCATTTATATTTTTCTAGCCTTTGCTTTGATTTTAAACACTGCTTTGGTGCGAAACTTCCATGCTATCTATTATTTCACCTATGATTCAGCGAGAGGTTCGTTAGAATTGTCTTTAAGGTGAAACGAAGATATTTTTTTTTTCCTTTGATTGAATTTTCTTTTTCTATTGCCAGTTTCTTTTTAGTTGGATTTCAACAAATGCATTTTGAAATTACAAAAATGTTTTTTCTGGAATTTTCGAGAGGAATGAAAACAATTTATTTTTCGAAACAGTTAATCCATGTCATTTGTAACACAGTTTTTGTTAAAAGTAATGGACTATAAAAAATATACTTCTATAAAAAGTAATGGAATTTCGCTTTTTTTTTTTTTGTTGTTGTTATTTAGCAGTACACAGAATAAAATAATGAATATAATAATAGTACACAGAAAATTCTAGTCAAACAATAACTTAAGTATATAAGCAAATAAGGACAATATGAAATTTTTTACGCAGACGTATGAAGCATTTACAATTTATATGTTTCTTAAAAATTGCATCAGTTACAGAGAGGAATTCCTGAAAAAAATTCGTAATTTAAAAAAATAAAATATTATTTGAGCCTAATGGCCGAGGGGATAGTGTTCTGGCACTCCTGCCACAGGATTCATGTTCTAGTTCTGGAGGTACCCTTAATGTTTGTAGAGGTTCTGAATACACTTTAAACCATAGATTCCGGTTTAATATGATTGTAGAGCGTTAGGCATAGGGCTGGCAACCCTACCCTGTAAAAAGAAAACATCTCCTGTAGGTAGAGGCTTTGGCGCACCTGGGGGTTGTTGCGCCAATGGAGAAAAATAGTATTTATAAAATTTAAATATAATTTACTAGAATTGTTGTTGTGTCTAATCCTCAGTATCCACATGGGACAAACAACCCATGAGTGTCCAATAATGAAGGGAAAGGGCAAGCTTCTGATGTGATGGAGCACCCGTAGATAAAAGACGGACTGGGCTCCGTGTCCCTGAAACAGTTATGCAGTGCCTTACGAGAGAAATTTTAGGGAGAACTATACCGCAATTGCGTATCGTTGAGAGAGAACTCGTAAAGGTCTAACCAGGTAGTGCTACTAACGAGGTAAGATGGTACTATACCAATGAGGCACGAGTATACATCAATATTTCATTGGCAAAGATCTACACTGAAATGAATGGAATTTCAAATCAGCATTAACGCCAATTTTGTGGAGGCGAAACAATAGATGTCGATTGCAAAAATTAGCGAAAGGGAATACCAAATGATTACAAAAAGAATCCAAAACAAAACAAAGGCGAAAAGCTGATATTATCTATTTTCAGCAGATGAAAGGATTTGCAATCGGAATTACTGTGTATTTATTCGTGGGTGGATTTTAAGGCTTTCTGTTCCTCAAATCACTCCTCCAGAACCATCAACAACAGAAAATCCTTTAAGTCACACGGATCGTCAGACTAGGTTAGGAAAAAAAAAATGAACATTTATTTTTTTTTTCTTAACTTTACTTCGATTTTAAACACTGCTTTGGTGCGAAACTTAAATGCTATCTATTATTTCACCTACGATTCAGGAAGAGGTTCGTTAGAATTGTCTTTAAGGTGAAGCGCATATATTTTTTTCTTTGATTGAATTTTCTGTTTCTATTGCCAGTTTCTTTTTAGTTGGATTTCAACAAATGCATTTCGAAATTGCAAAAATGCTTTTTCTACAATTTTCAGGAGGAATGAAAACAATTTATTTTTCGAAACAGTTAAACCATGTCATTTATAACACAGTTCTGTTAAAAATAATGGACAATGCTGTTATGTTTTTGTTTGTTTCGTTACTGGAGGATGAATATAATCATAGTACACAGAAATTTCTGGTAAAACATTAATTTAAGTACATATGAAAATATTTGCCTAAAATATAAAGCTTTTACACAGGATTTTGAATCATATCAATTTATATATTTCATAAAAATTGCGTCATTTACAGAGAGGATTCCTGAAATACACACATGTCCATAAATTAAGGATAATGAAGTTCAGGCAAAGAAAGAGACAGAAGAAAAACAAATTTGACTTATTTGTAAATTCTATTTATTAAACAAAAGGTAAAGAGCAAAAAAGATGCTATATGTTTGACATAATTAATAAAAATTGCAATTTTTACTCCCTGCAACAAATTTCAAAAAGAACCTATTTACAAAAAACAGTATAACGTGGTTAGCATGATGGTTAATGTGGAGTATGTCTCCCGGACGATGCAATACAGGCCTTACAACGCCTAGGCATGCTGAGTATCAAATTATCAATCTGATCTTGGGGAATATTACACCACTCATCAAGCAATGCCCTCAGAAGTTCCGGTTGACCGGTGGGAGGGGGCTGACGGGCTGCAATTCGTCGGCCAAGCATATCCCACACATGCTCTATTGGATTCAAGTCCGGTGAGTATGCTGGCCAATCCATACGTGTGATATCCTCCAATTGAAGGCATTCGTCTACAATGTTTGAACGGTGAGGACGGGCGTTGTCATCCATAAACAGAAATTCAGCGCCCCGAAACAAACGTACATGTTGTTCCAGATTGACATACCGATAGATGTCATCTGTCATCGTTACACTCTGAACATGCAGGTCAGTTCTGGAACCCAGAATAATTCTTCCCCAAACGAGCCATCCAGCACCATCGTCACGGTGTCGCTCAATGGTTTTCTCTTGGTGGTAACGGGTACCTGGCGCTCTCCATGTGAAAGTCCAGCGAGAATCAGACTGCAAACTAAACCTGGACACGTCGGAAAACATCACACAAAACTACTGTTGCGGTGTCCACAATGCATGCTCTCTACTCCAGGTTAATGGCAGGCGACAGTGAGTTGCGGTAAGTGGAACACATCTGACAGGCCTACGAGCATTTAGACCAATGTGCTCTAAGCGTCTGTACACGGTCTGCCTTGAAACTGTCGTACCGGTAGCTGAAGAGAGCTGACGAGACAGGTCTGATGCTGTGCTCCGTCTGTTTCTTTTGGCAGTAACTGCTAAATACCGGTGCTCATTCGGCATTGTAACTCGTGGGGCGACCTGTGCTGTAACATCTACTCACATTACCATCATCTTGGAATCGTTGACAAAATCTGGAGATGACACTCTGGGCGATTCCAAGTTCCTCGGATACTTCCAGCTGGGTACGTCCACATTCGAGTCGTCCGATAATTCTACCACTTAAAATATCATAAAAATGCTTCCTTTGTGCCATAACTATGCGGTTATTGCACTGAAAGGCTTTTAAAGCGCTTGAGAACAATTTTACTTCTTTGAAAACCATTCCTTATATACCCCTCTCTTACACTCTCGTCATTGAGACGTACTATCCGCGCCATCTGGTGGTTTCCTGTAATTTGCATATTCTTCTTCAAGATGTGTGTGATAATTCTGCAGGTGAAATTTTATTTTAGAGTTCAATTTCTGTGTGATTCTGAATTATCCTTAAGTTATGGACATGAATGTATTTTATAATTTGAAAAATAAAATTTTTTTCGTAAATTTAAAAAGTAAATTGCTATAATTATATACATTATTTGATGGTTCCAAAAATTAATAATGGTTATGACGAAGGTATTTTGTATATTATAAATATGTAATATTTTTTTTTTTATTAGTTATCGTTCAAATGCACGTATTACATTAATTTAAAAGTACATTGAATTGATTGAATACATTAAAAATACATTGAATTGAGGGAGGGGGCTGAATTCAATTTAAAAAAACTATTGTTTAAAAATGTTTTAAAGCTAACGACAAAAAAATATGCTTTAATATGCATGTTTATGCATTAATATAACTATTCATTAATATGCATTAAATATGCATTTTAACAACATTAAAAATACATTTGCATTAAAAACGGCGTTAAAAATTTATGTACATCGTTTACTTTAGTGCGTTTTAATAGCTGGAAATATGCATAAATTAGAATGACAATAGTATGCTTGAGAAATCCATTTATGTTATTTATAGATACAATACTCGATTCCAATTCCGATAGATAAAATATATCGATTCTATATGATTTTGAACTTAATATGGATTTCGTAGTAATTTTGAAAAGTTAATAAAAACTCATATTCCTACAATTTTATGATTTTTTTTGGAAAACATATCTATTTCCACATTTTAAATTAATCGAAATTATTAATTCGTTGGTTTTAAGACTATTTTTTTTATATTCGTTAAAAATTTATAAATATTCCAAATTAGGCCTAAAACAAATTCGATAGAATCCTTCCAATTCAAAGTCCACTAAGCAAAGTTTCAAACTCTTAACGCATCGAAGTTCCAAAGACAATTTTCCAAGAATTCCTTTTAAATCCGAAATCCTGACGAACCTTTTCGGCGGCAGAATATTTTCTTTGTCCATCTTTTAATCAGCTGAAGTCACGAACGGGAGTCCTTGCTTAATGGCGAAATGGCACTGAATTTCCTCGCCAAATTTATTAAGATAACCCTCTAAATTTAAATTTGCCACCACAAAAAGGTCTTCGATTCGAATACTTAGGATTTTGCGATACATTGTTGTGCTATGTGCAGTGCCTTTATTCAATATCCCCAAATGTCAAGCAAGGTTATTAATTCGACGTTTAAAGAGTGTGGGTATTTCCTTTCAGAATGGTAGTGTTATTTTAGCGAGTTTTAGAGTCTTAATGTGAGCAATATGTTCGTGTCCTCAGGAGTAATATATTGATCTTAAGATGGTTGAAGATTAATATTCTATTTTTGGCTTTAAAAGACAGATGAGAATTTTGAGCTTATTGCAAATTATTCGTGGAAGACTGCCCTTTTCATGTAATGTAAAAAAATCTAAATTGTAATTGTTAATTAAAAATGTAAATGTAATTTCATGTAAAAATATAGAATTCCATTTAAAAGTAAAATTTTAATTTTTTCACCGATGCCACAGATGATAGTAAACATTTTTATGTAATAACTAGAATAATAAAAGTCATGGTAATAAATATAAGTTAAATACAATAAGTCTTCCAGATAAGAGCAAGATTAATATGTCTTTTTGAAGCTAAAGACTTATGTTATAACTAGGAAAGGAAAAGTCACGGTAGTTATATAGAAATGTTAATAAGTCTTCCAGACTGAAGCAAGATTAATATACTCTTTTTGAAGCTAAAGAGCATAATCAACAATAAATATTAATTTAAAAGATACATTTTGGGAAAACGCTTTATTTCGCATGCTATTGTTATTTTATTAGTCTTAGTATTTAAATAAGAAAAACATATTCACTTCTAAGAGTAATATATAAACATGAAAGAATGAGACATTGAAATGTTAAAAGTTCCAAATGGGAAGGATCAGATTACTGCAAATATTTCAACATCCATTCTTCGAAATCTTATAATTTTCATGTAAGTCACTTTAGCAGAGTAAAACCCAATTTAAAACCATCTAAACCAAGTTAAAGAACCCATGTGGTCCCATGGAAGGATGGGACAGCTTCTGTTATGATGAAAGGGTAATTTATGGGGTTGGAGTGCCATCCCTACCCCAAACAGATATATGAAACCTGATCCTACGGCTTAAAATGGATTCCAATCCTTTACAAACAACCAGGGCACTGCCAGGGCCTGAACCCAAAACCTGTGGCAAGAGCGCTAGTCACTCGGCCATCAGGCCCTATGACTTTTGTTTGAAATTCTTTAGTTATATAAATGGCATGTGGACACATTTCCAATGGCTTAAGGGCTTAAGTGTTTTAATTTAAGTGCTTATTTTCTATAATGGCGGTAAAATTCCAAGTAATATACTTCTTTTCTTGAAATTTAATAATAATACGTCCTCCTTTGTCAAGACATGCAAGCGACAACTAAAATTTTTAATTATTTGGAAAAATGATTTAGGAGAATAAATATAATTTATTTCTTAAAGATCACCGACTGATCCACTTTTATCCAATAGAGCGAACAAATTCCGCATCATGGTATCGCTAAATAATTCTCTAAAATCAAAATGCTTATTTCTAAGCTTGAATAATTGATCCTTCAGTGCAATAGGAAAACTCAATGAATTTTGGCATAATACATAGCTTGGAAATCCTACACTTGCTGGACATCATACTATTTTAATCTCCATGAAATAACTATTACTTGCAAAAGTAAATAAAAGATATTGAAAGTGAACCATTTTATGAATTTGTGACACTTTTCTGTCTTTCAGTGAACATCTTGTAATTGATCGTCGTGCCATGAGTAAACCTTTCACCAGATTCCATACTTGAACGGAAATTAACATATTGAATATTTCTTTCTTTAAAATTATTTTTATTAGTTAAATGTTATTCAGTTAAACCGATTTTATACTTTTTTTTTTTAAAATCACAATTAAATTAGATTGTAAAATATTTTTTCGACTTTTAGCCATATGTATGGAATCATCTGATGGTGTCCATTGCAATTAATACTTTCAAGAATGAGGAGACATTACAGCAAATTTGACAATGTGGCGTGTTTACAGTCAGGATGTATGGTGAGTATTTTGCAGAATTTGACACATAAATGTGGGGTAGTTATTTGATAATCGTACCAAAAGGCCATTGGGCATTTTCTTTCGTAAATTGTTAGGTAATTCAACATTAGTCGATTCGTTGTGATAAGAGTGAGCCGAAGATATATAATTTCAGCCATTACCTCCCACCATGGATAACGCAATGGCTGTTCAAGTCTATGTAATGGCAGAGCGACATTTGCTTAGAGTACAGACAAGCGTCACTGAATCAAATAACTGCAACTATCAATGTTGGATGAACGTACTTGTTTACTGGTGCAGCTTAATTTGGCATTGATGGATATGGCAACAGAAGATCGACTCGAGTGCCTTTATTAATAATATGCTATCGACTGCAGCGCGTCTGCTGGTCTTGAGAACATATCGATTGCTTGATCAGATGAATCCCGATTCCAGTTGATTGTTAAGAGCTGATTGTAGATTCTAATGTGGTGGAGGCCATGGATTGAAGTTGTCGACAAGGCACTGTGCAAGCTCGTGATAGCTTCATAATGGTGTAGGATGTTTTTACAAGGAAGGGACTGGGCCTCTTGTTAAACTGCTTGTAATGGATTCTCTGGTCAATATGAATGGACTAGATCCTCTGATGAAAGTTAATGGAATGGATCGTCTGGTCAAAGTGAATGAATTAGTTCCTCTGGTTAATCTAAATGGACTGAATCCTCTGGTCGAAGTGAATGGACTATATCATCTAGTTAAAATGAATGGATTGAATCCTCTGGTCAATGTGAATGGATTGAATCCTCTTGTCAATGTGAATGGTTTGGTTTCTTTGGTCAATCTAAATAGACTGAATGCTGTGGTCAAACTGAACGGAATGTATCTTTTGGTCAAAGTGAATGTACTGGATTGACTGGGAAAGATTATGTTCAGTTACTTGGAGGCCATTTTCAGTCACTTATAGACAGGAACTTCAAAATGTCATTGGGCCAAAATCATTCATGATTGGTTTAGGGACATTCTTTAGAACGACAGAGAATAATTTGGCCACCTATATTCCCATAAATTCAATTGGACATGATCGGAAGATTGACTTGTCAGTGTCAAGTCTAGTTGCTGCACTTCACCAATTAACAAGAGGTACCACAGGATATTAAGTAGTATTGCAGTATATAATTATGACAGAAGTTTAAAAATAGATATTCAGTTTTATTTTAATTTGATGTAACAGTTTAATAGATATTTTTTTAAATAAATGAACGAGAAATGAAAGAAATATGTAATTTAAAAATCAAAGTCAATACTGAAAGTTCTTATAAACTTTTAGACTTTAGGAAAGGAACCACTAAGTTCTAAAAAGGAGACTTTTAGACTCTAGAAAAGGGACCATTAGACTCTGCGAAGGAGACCATTAGGGTACAGGAAAGAGATACACGAAAGAATGTGCAATGTAATGTTGAAAATAAAATGTTGATATTTAAAATGATTAATTATACTTTGTTGAAAAGAACAGAAGTCATACAAGTACGAATTTGAATTTTGTATTAGTTTTTTGAGATTATAAAAAAAATTCTTTCAGAAATAGATGTTCAACATACATAAATCGCTTTTTTTAAATTTCTTTCATCAATTCCGTATAGCAATTAGCATAATATTAATTTTTTCACATTCGACGTATAGAACGAAATTCTAATTCCAATAATTTCGTCTTTGTGTCCCAAAATACTTGTTTAATAAACATGTACATTATAATTCTTCCTAGTATTAAGTTTTGGATAGTCAGCGTTATTGTAGCGTAGTTTTTGATATACAGGGCGATTATAATTAAAGCCCCATTTTCAAAGTACTGTAAAAAAAAGAACCACTCGTCACAATGAGTTCAAATTTGAACTGAAGATACTTGAAGGGGAAACGGTATGACATCAAAATAGTTCCACCGATTTTCCCATCTAATTTGTTATGACCTTGATGTGGTGGATGGACTTTCCAGTAATAGTGTCACAATTGTTGAATGACTTGGAAGTCATTTTTCCGTCAAAAAACCGAAAACAATCAAGTACATTGAAAGCTGGAGTTGGTTTAATGTGCAACTCATACCAAATTCATTTAATTTCGATTCAAAATATCACTAGCAGCCGAATTCACTTTCTTTATGCCTCTTATATCTATTATTGCACTTTGGAACTGATGATGGCTTTTGATGTCATACCGTTCCCCCTGCTTCAAGTAACTTCAGTTCAAATTTGAACTCATTGGGACGAGTGGTTTTTCTTTACAGTATTTTGAAAGTGGGACTTTAATTATAATCCCCCTGTATAATGATGGATATTTCTCTTTCAGCAAATTTTAGAACTTAACGATTTAATAAATTCTATATACTTGCCTCTAGAAACTATGCATAAAATATAAGAAATTTAGTGATTAATAATTTAGAAATGACATTGAATGAAAATTTTTAATCTTGTTGAAAATATGTCGTTTTCTTTTTGAACCAAAGACAGCTCTTCACGAATGTTTGGAACTTTTACTTTTGAATTTTTGAAACCTTTGATAATATAAAATTTAATTTCGACACAGAATATGAGTTTCATTTTTGTTAGACGCTAGAGTTTGGTAACAAAATGTTTCTTATGAAATACTGGGAGGCAAAAATAACATGATGAATAAATGTGGAGTTATAAATGTATCTTTCAGACTGAGTAAGATAAGCATGAATTTTGAAAAAACAACTTTCTGTTATGATGAAACCTTATAAGATTTTTAATTAATATTATTAATAATTGCGAAAGTTACTAATTATAACTAAAAAAATTAATATTTTAAAAAATTTTCCTCTTCTAATATTATTGTTATTGTAATGTTTTAGAACCAAAAAACAATTTTAATAAAATTTCTCATATTCTTAGTAATGTTATGTATTTTCAAAAGAGTGGGTGGCTAACATTTATACAGCCTAAAAATTGTTAATTAGATTACTAATGTTTGCGAATGACTACGTTTTCTTTCTTCTCTGCAGTAAAAGACAGTTATTATTAAAATTTTTATGTTTTACGTTATCATTTCTGTTCTATGACAGCTCAGGTAACCTTATCAAAACAGGGAATTTGATTTTAAGAATAAATTCTTGTCATTAAATGTCACAGTTCGATATCCCATTTATTTCAATCAAAATAAAAACACTTCTCAAATTTCGTCTTCCAAAATGAGAAAGCTAATACTTATTTTTTAAAGTAACTAATATGAGGTGTCAAAAGTAATTTTTCTATAAAATATTTTCAAATTTAAGCACATCTTATCTGACAGTTATCCACCGAAACATAACATTAAAATATTATATTGACGTAAAAAATAACTGGATAATATTCGAATTCTCAAGTAACAGTCGAAGTGAATTTTGCAGATGGAAATTTGGAATATTTGGGCTAAACAATATTTGGAAATACCTTTTCATTTCTAAAGCCATGGATTAGATTTGAAAATGATGAAGTAATTCAAACGTAACTGTTGTTTGTTTTAAATTTGTAATTTTAAAAGAGTGAGGATGCATGCTTTGTTACTATACCTAATATTGTACGTCATGTAAACCACAATTAAAAAAAAAGCAAGAAAAATTCTAAATGAAGTCTCTCTATGAATTATTCTTTATATTCTATTACTATTATATTCATAAAAATAACATTTAATTTTACTTGGCAGACATACAAATATGTAAACAAACATAGAACTGTGTATATTTAATGCAAATCAAAAATAATGATCATCAAACTAGTTTCATTGTTGATTCCCAATACTTTCACTATATTATGATACAACAACTTCATTACAAAAAGATGTCCTACGTCAAAGTTGCATATTATCTGTAGTAGGTCAAAGGTATAAATAACATAGTATGTCAATAGAAAAACTGTAATTGAAACCATAATTTTTCCTAGAATATAAGGAATGATTAAATTCCTTACATTCTATTACTAAATATATATATTCATATAACATTTAATATGACTTGATAAACAAACAAATATGTAGATAAACATATAACTGTGTATATTTAATGTGAATCAGAAACAATGACCACTAAACCAGTAACATTGTTGAATCCCAATAGTTTCTCTATTTCATGACATAATAACTTCATTACAAAAAGACTTCTAAGTCAAAAGAGTTACATATCATCTATACCTATATATAAACAACCAAACAACATAGCTGTCCATGTTTTCCCAATAATCAATAGCGACCTTGGCCAACACTTCAAGAACAATGAATGTCACCATGACGGCCAACATTCCAAGAATTTTCCATCTCATTCTCTAAGGGAATGAATTCTTTTCACTACCCGCAGTACTTCCAGAAGAGCTCTTCCGTTTATTTATTTTCCAAATTCCTTTTAAATGTCCGTGTTTTCCATCCTAGAATACCCCTCCTCGCTGGAATTGTTTTCGGGCAGTAAATTTTTACGATTGGTACTTCCATATCAGTTTTAAGCCCCATCGCGCGTTCTATCGCAATAAGAAAAAATAATCCCGATTATGATGTTTTACTGCATCCGACATCCATGATTTAAAATCGAGAGCTCTCATAACAATCTCTCGTAAATTCAAAATGTTCTTAAAATTTGGCCGTGGATGAGCGCACCGCGCGTTTTCTATTGATGTAAATATACCACTTTCGTAAATAGATCGATATAATCTTTGGTGTTTATATTGAACTGAAGTGAAAGAAAAAGATATTACTGATTTATTTTCAAATATTAGAATTCAATTGGTATAGTTTTCTCAATTTTGTATATGAAGACGTTTAATTAAACATTATAGCGTTTTGGAGAAAAGCCTTGCATCCCCACCTTCAAGACACAACATGTAAACATTTAAGCCGTTTGTGATATTTTACTGCATCCGACATCCACGAATATAAATTGAGAGCTCTCATAACAATCTTTTGCTAATTCAAAGGTTCGTGAAATTTAGCAGTGGATGAGCGCACAACAGGCTTTCTTTGACGGAAAAATTAATGTAAATATACCACTTTCGTAAATAGATCAAGAGAATCTTTAAAATTTGCATGCAATTGAATCGAAAGAAAGAAAATGAAGATCAATAAAAAAATATTAGAATTCAACTTAAATAAGTTTCTTTTTATAGAAAGACCTTTAATTAAACATCATAGCCTTTCGGACAAAAGCCTTGCATCATCATCTTCAACATCGCCTGAAACAGAAATAAAGACTGTCATAGTGTGTTTCGTTTGTTTGTGCAGCTGGATCTGGGTGTGGTTGGGTTGAGACAGAGGTTTGAGAACACACAGCGTTTTTACACGCGCACAAATACCACATAAACACTACAATTAACCACAAACAATATTTATCACACAACATATAACACATTTAAAGACACATACAATAGTGGATTGATACTATTCTAAGCTGAAAATAAATGTATACAGGTATGCATAGGACGCACGACATACACTGAAGTGACAAAAGTCATGGGATACCTCTTAATATCGTGTCGGCCCTCCTTTCGCCCGGCTAAGTGCAGCAACTCGACGTGGCATGGACTCAACAAGTCGTTGGAAGTCTTCTGCAGGAATATTGAGCCATGCTGTCTCGATAACGTCCATAATTGTGGAAAAAGCGTTGATGGTGCAGGATTTTGGGCACGAACAGACCTCTCGATGATGTCCCATAAATGCACGATGGGATTCATGTCGGGCGATCTAGGTGGCCAGATCATTCGTTGGAATTGTCCAGAATGTTCTTCAAACCAATCGCGAACAGTTGTGGCCCGGTGACATGGCGCATTGTCATCCATAAAAATCCCATCGTTGTTTGGGTACATGAAGTCCATGAATGGCTGCAAGTGATCTCAAGTAGCTGAACATAAGCATTTCCAGTCAATGTTCGGTCCAGTCACCAGAGGACCAAGTCCATGACATGAAAAAACAGCCCACACCATTACGGAGCCACCACCAGCTTGAACAGTGCCTTGCTGACAGTTTGGGTCCAATTCTTTGTGGGGTCTGCGCCACACTCGAACCCTACCATCAGCTCTTACCAACTGAAATCGTGACTCATCGGACCAGGCCACGGTTTTCCATTCATCTAGGGACCAACCGATATGCTCTCGTGCCCACGAGAGTCGCTGCAAGCGATGTCGTTCTGTCAGTAAAGGCACTCGAGTCGGTCTTCTGCTGGAATAGCCCAAGAAAACCAAATTTCTCCGCACAGTTCTAACAGACAAGTTCCTTGTACGTCCCCATTGATTTCTGCTGTTATTTGACGCAGTGTTGCTTGCCTGTTAGAATTTACGACTCTTTGCAGACGTCGCCGGTCTCGGTCGTTAAGTGCAGGCGGTCGACCACTGCGCTGTCCATGGTGGGATGTTATGCCTGAAATTTCATACTCTCGGCACACTCTTGACACAGTGGATCTGGCAATGTTGAATTCCCTAACGATTTCCGAAATGGCATGACCCATGCGTCTAGCTCCAACTAACATTCCGCGTTCAAAGTCTGTTAATTCCCGTCGTGCGGTCATCATCACGTCAAAACCTCTTCACATGAATAACTTGAACAGAAATGAAAGCTCTGCGAAAGCACTGCGCATTTATACCTGTTCTACGCGATGCTACTGCCATCTGAAAATTTGCATATTGCTATCCCATGACTTTTTTGTCACTTCAGTGTATACTTTCTATACTCAGGAAAATATTCTCAGGATAGTTACTTCCTCTCAGGATGAGTATCGATGTGTCTGCTGATCATTTCTCTTGAGCGCTACAAAAGTCGCGCAGTGAGTAGAGGATGTATGGTTACAGTGTTCTAAAATTCACGCAAGAAATGATTAATTTTTTTGTTTTACTTTTTAGAACTGTAGGCTGTACGCATTCTTTGCAATGTATAAGGAACACCATGCTTTCAATTAAAAAGAAGTATGAATTCTATAAAGTATAATATGAAGAAATAAGAAGTATAAAAGAAGTATTAAGTTCTATTACTAATATATTCATAAAAAATAACATATAATTTTGCGGAACAAACAAATTTGTAGACAAGCATAGAACTGTGTATATGTAATATGAATCAGAAACAATGACCACCAAACTAGTTTCATTGGTGAATCTATTTTATGACACGATAACTTCATTAAAAAAAAGATGTTCTACGTCAAAAGAGTTACATATCATCTATACCACCATATAAATAACCTGGTGAGCCATGTCTTTCCAATAATCAATAGCGACCTTGACAAACACTTCAAGAACAATGATTATCACCATGACGGCCAAAAAAGCGAACATTCCAAGAATTTTCCATCTCATTCTCTAAGTGAATGAATTCTTTTGACAACCCGCAGTACTTCCAGAAGAGCTCTTCCGTTTATTTATTTTTCAAATCCCTTTAAATGTCCGTGTTTTCCATCCTATAACACCCCTCCTCGCTGGAATTGTTTTCGGGCAGTACATTTTTACGATTGGTACTTCCATATCTGTTTTTAAGCCCCATCGCGCGTTCTATCGCAATAAGAAAAAATAATCCCGATTATGATGTTTTACTGCATCCGCCATCCATGATTATAAATCGAGAACTCTCATAATGAAATGTCTCTCTGAAAATTCTCATAATGAATGTTCGTGAAATTTGGCCGTGGATGAGCGCGCAACAGGCTTTCTATATTGATGTAAATACACCACTTTATAAATAGATCGATATAGGGTAGTGTAGTATAGTAGTAGTGTTGCATAGTATTATGTGTGTTTAGTTTTTATATTGAACTGATATACAGGAAGGAAAAATGAAGATTTTACTGATTTATTTTTAAATATTAGAATTCCATTGAAATAGAATTTTTATAAAAAGACGCTTAATTAAACTATATAGGCTTTTGGACTCGAACCCGAAGCCTGACACCCAGTGCCAGTCACTCAGCCATCAGGGTCTTTAAGATAAATTAATGTGCATATTATATTTAACATAACGTATTATAATATAACATATCTAACATACCATTGTTTATTTTACTAAAATATATTTATCTATCTATAAAACATATTCTATGTTGATAACATTCAAATAATTTACTAAACCATTATTGTATATTTTAAAATCTGGATTTTATAAATCATATCATCATAAATCAAGGTACAACTGTATTCAATGTCTGAATATTTCAAAGTATCACACCAATACTTCCCTGCAATACAGAGCCTACAGTATCTCCCGAAGATATACTACAGTACTATACCAAATGATCCCTAAACTCATTGGCAAACTCATTAATTGTGTCATCGACAAAGCCCGCTCTAATGAATGGGAAAGCATTAGAGTCTCAGTCTATCAACAGCATCGAATTATCCCCGCTTCTGCAGTCAGCTGCGTGTAATTGATTTCTGACAGTGCATTCCAGTTACCGTTGATCTATGATGACGGCTCACTAAATATCCCACTTTCGGGAATCGCTGTTAAAAGCTGGGTTCTTTGATTTAATTAAGCCTACTGGAATGTTTACTAATCAATGTAGTTAGTAGAGAATAAACTTTTGTGGGTTTTATCCAGTAAGAATCCTATACCACTCTTTCAAGAAAGCTAGATTAATGGCCATGTAATGACATCCTCAATTAGGGTTCATATTTAAATAACTGTTTACAAAAATGAGAGAATCAAGGGCAATTAAGATCTAGTGTAAGCGTTTTGCATGGTCCTTAAGGCTGTATGGATGTTTTTAGATTTAATCATATTTTTTTTTTAATTTAACGACTTACAATTTCTTGATGCTACAATGCAATGATGATACAATTTCTTGATGTAGTAGCTTTGAATCCCCCTTAAACCGTAGGTCACAGTCAAATATGATTGTTTAGCATTGGCCGTAGTGCTGAAAACACTAACTTGTAAAAAGAAAACATTTGTTTCGGAATCTGCCAGTAGGCAGCCGGCTGTTGTCCAACATGAACTGTAGAGTCAGGGAGTTAGTTAGTTAGTACAATTAGATTTAGTACGTGTATTAAATGTCTAAATATCATCGTCAGAAAAAGTATGGTTTATTTATGAAAGAATTTACACAATATATTACCCACATTATTTCGAATATACCCCTAATTGTAAACAAAAGATTTTATTTGATTTTATACAAACATTTTTTGCAACGAATTTACCAATATTTAACAAAACAAAACAATAATAATAATGATAATAATAATCATAATTGATATTATTTCTTGACTTAAGATAAAAGAACATATTTATTATATATAGCATAACTTATCATATTAATATACTTCCCTACAATACAGAGCCTACAGAATCTACCAAAGATATATACTACAGTAGTATACCAAATTATCCCAGACTCATTAATTGTGTCATCGACAAAGCCCGCTCTAATGAATGGGAAAGCATTAGAGTCTCAGTCTATCAACAGCATCGAATTATCCCCGCTGCTGCAGGCAGCTGTGAGTAATTGATTTCTGACAGTGAATTCGTGTTACCGTTGATCTATGAGGACGGCTTACTAAATATCTCACTTTCGGGAATCGCTGTTAGCAGCTGGATTCTTAGATTTAATTAAGCCTACTGGAATGCTTACTCATCAATGTACTACTGTGCCCAAATAGTGAGACAAATTATTTTTTTCAAAAACTTTTTATTTATTCTACCACATTTATTTCATTGCTTTCAAAGTAATCCCCTCGGACACAATGCACTTGTGCCAACTTTTTTTCAAAACTTCAATGCATGTTAAAAAGTCATCGGCAAGGATCGCCTTCAAAGCGCGCGGCGATCCACGTTGAATCTCTTCATTCGACTGAAAGCGGTGTCCCCGGGTGGTCTTTTGAGTTTTGGGAATAGCCAGAAGTCGCACGGTGTGAATGCGGTGGTTGCGGAACGATATGGGTTTTCATATTTTGAGAAAAGGGCACGAAGAAACAATAGAGTGGGACTTGGCGTATTCAGTGTTTTCGGTATCAATCGAGATTTGAATCATTGCAGACTCGAAATATAATAGGCCGATCCTTTTGAAAATCCAACATCATCAGCAAGGTCTCTAATTGTAAATCGACGGTTTGTAAGCATCAAATCCTTAACGTGACGTGGAGGACGTGAGCTTCGTCGGTTTAGGTGGATGGTCTACCAAAGGACTCTTTGTCTTCAACGCGTTCTCTGCCTTCTTTGAATTGTTTATACCACTTCTAAACATTCCTTGTCTATATGGGAATACTCACCGAATGCCTTCTGCAACATTCTATACATTTCCGCAAACAAAATTTAATGCAAGTTTTTTGCTCAATTAATTCAGATATTTAAAAATCGCAGAAATGACTTTTAGCGTCACACAAAGCCAAGCGTAACTCAAACACTGTTGAATATTTTGACGTCAAATTTCCCACAGCTATCAAGGACAGTGCCAGCAGCCTAAAAAAAGAAAGAAAATTTAAATTCCATAAGCCCCGTGAATTTTAAATATGAAATTAGTCTTACTTTTTGGACATAGTAGTATACCCTGCCATAATTCTGAAGTTATTTATTTTATATATCAAATAACTTGAGATTTATTCGTGTTACTTTCAAGAATACAGGTTTCTTGATATTTTATAAATTTGCAAGCCTATACCAAGTTAGGGGGATGAAATTTTAATATTTAGTTCCCATTAATTACTCTTCAATTTGATATCACGATTTTTTTCTTAATTTCACAGTGTGCTTACATGAATAATTGGCAATTCGAAAATGGGTAATTTTGTGGCACCACAACAGCTGATTTGTGATAGATTCAGCGTCACCCGGGAGGCGCCATAGAAACTTTCTTCAATGTACCAACATTTTGTAACGGGTACTCCTTAAAGTGACAACTAAATTTATTCCCTTTCTTCTTTTCTTATCCTTCTAGAAGGATTTTCCGACTTACGGATATATCGTTAGATATGGATATGGAAGTTTCAATTCCATTGTTCGGTTTTGAACCTGACTTCTTTAATTTAGAAGAACATTATATTTTCTACCATACCATAAGTTTCAAGTTATTTATTATATGAGTTCTCCCAAACGCATATAAGAGAATTATTCTTATTATTTCAGTTTTTATCTGACGCAAAAGTAGAAAATATAATATTTTTCACAAATCATACACATTATATCATTTGCTTATAAACATGAAGAAATAACTTCTATTCAGAATTTATGAGGTGAAAAAAAGAAATGACATTAGGAAAAGAATTCCCATAAAAAAAATGTATCGATATTCCTGTAACAATACATACGGATATTCCTCCACATAAGGACCAAACCGTTAAATTGCATTACTCGATACCCTGTTTCTCGGATTTTGTCTATCCCCGATTTTTAGACACAAACTCGATTTACGACGTCTACCCGAATCTTGAACTCCAGGGTAATTTAGGATTCGCTATAAAAAAAGTTTTAATATTCTGTCACATGGAACTGGAAAATAGATGTAATGGAAGATTGCATGTATTTTAAGCGAGGAAAGCACGCATTCGTTGTGGGAAAATTTGTGCGTTATTTTAAATGTTGCAAGGGTTATTTTTATGTATGTTATATGTATGTTACAATATAACCCCTCCTCCCCAAAAAAAATCAGAGTCCTAGTACTAGTTAAATTGGGGTTAAGTACACAGTATAATAATAAAGCAGCATTTCATGCTATTAATTTTCTTCTTCTTCAATGGGGCAACAGCCCCATGGTGGGCCAAGGTCGTCTGTCTACTATCAGATTCAGAAACGTGAGATGTTTTCTTTTCACTGGGTAGGGTCGTCATCCCTACACCCAACACTCTACTCTACAATCAGCCATTATATAGTAAACAGCCATGCTACTACCATTATACACTGAAGTGACAAAAGTCATGGGATAGCAATATGCAAATTTTCAGATGGCAGTAGCATCGCGTAGAGCAGGTATAAATGCGCAGTGCTTTCGCAGAGCTTTCATTTCTGTTCAAGTTATTTATGTGAAGAGGTTTTAACGTGATGATGACCGCACGACGGGAATTAACAGACTTTGAACACGGAATGTTAGTTGGAGCTAGACGCATGGGTCATGCCATTTCGGAAATCGTTAGGGAATTCAACATTCCTAGATCCACTGGGTCAAGAGTGTGCCGAGAGTATGAAATTTCAGGCATAACATCCCAACATGAACAGCGCAGTGGTCGACCGCCTGCACTTAACGACCGAGACCGGCAAACAAGCAACACTGCGTCAAATAACCGCAGAAATCAACGTGGGACGTACAAGGGACTTGTCTGTTAGAACTGTGCGGAGAAATTTGGCTTTCTTGGTCTATTCCAGCAGAAGACCGACTCGAGTGCCTTTACTGACAGAACGACATCGCTTGCAGCGACTCTCGTGGGCACGTGAGCATATCGGTTGGTCCCTAGATGAATGGAAAACCGTGGCCTGGTCCGATGAGTCACGATTTCAGTTGGTAAGAGCTGATGGTGCTGTTCGAGTGTGGCGCAGACCCTAGAAGCCATGGACCCAAACTGTCAGCAAGGCACTGTTCAAGCTGGTGGTGGCTCCGTAATGGTTTGGGCTGTTTTTTCATGGCATGGACTTAGTCCTCTGGTGCGACTGGACCGAACATTGACTGGAAATGCTTATGTTCAGCTACTTGGAGATCACTTGCAGCCTTTCATGGACTTCATGTACCCAAACAACGATGGGATTTTTTATGGAGGACAATGCGCCATGTCACCGGGCCACAACTGTTCGCGATTGGTTTGAAGAACATTCTGGACAATTCCAACGAATGATCTGGCCACCTAGATCACCCGACATGAATCCCATCGAGCATTTATGGGACATCATTGAGAGGTCTGTTCGTGCCCAAAATCCTGCACCATCAACGCTTTCACAATTATGGACGTCTATCGAGACAGCATGGCTCAATATTCCTGCAGAAGACTTCCAACGACTTTTTGAGTACATGCCACGTCGAGTTGCTGCACTTCGCCGGGCGAAAGGAGGGCCGACACGATATTAAGAGGTATCCCATGACTTTTGTCACTTCAGTGTATAGTAAACAGCCATGCCACCGTCGGGACTAAAACCTGAAGCCTATGGCAACGAGGGCCTGAAAGCTAGACAGTCACCATCAGGAGCTTTATTCTATATTATTCAATCTAATTCAATCTTCAATCTCATCTGCAACATCCAAAAAATTTAATGAATAGCTTATTCAACTACCAACTTGATTTCTCAACTATATTGTATTCCCTTATATTGTGATCGACGAAATTTAAAAAAATCAGGTCAGGATTTTCAAATGCATCAAAAAATCATACAGATTTCTGCATGCAATGAAAAAAAAAAAAAAATTTTCAAATGCATAAAAATAACTCAAGGCAAAGAAAGGAAGTATGCAACAATTTTAGATTTTGCAGTTTGTTACGAATTTTTCCTTGAAAACAGGGTGGTATTTTATTGTTAACGAAAAATATTAAACTGTAAACAATAAAACATCTCTAATTGGATGACATATCGGTGAATAATGTTTATTTAAATATAAAAGTCATTATTCTTTGCAAATTTTTGTTATTCAATAATTTTGTCAGATATTCGTTAAGATATAATAATTTGTTTTAAATCTAGAAGAAAAATTATCAGAACTATAAATCTTTACAACTTATCATATTATTAATTTCTTTTTATATGTGTAATGAAAGATGAATCATTAGGATCTTTATTGCATTGTTTATAACAATATTAAACGTCTGCATACTTTGCAAAAAACTTTTAGAAATTCCTTAGCAGAAAATATTTCGGTGTGCCTTAAGCTATGAACAAGAAAATTTTAAACTTCTTTCTTACACAGATTGATTGAGGAGTTGAAATAAAAACTATCCCTGCTAGCAATTTAACGGTTGGGAATTTATTGCTCTCTGAGAATGCAAGATAACCAGCGGCACAAGTATCTCGTTCGGTTTCAAAAATCTTAATTCTCAACAAGGCTGCAACAACGGTTTGCAAAAGTAACTGACGAAACCAATGCTCAGACGTCTAGACAACATTACTCATTAATGGTGATTGGTCTTTCATACTTGAAACCGTAGGCAAAAAGAAGTAAGGAAAAAAACCGTATAATATAACAAGTAATATGTAAAAAAAAAAAACATTTGTTTTTCCTATTGCACATTTTTTTTCTAGATCATCTATTATTTTTTTTTCTACCTATCTCTCTATTTTCTATTTTTTTCTTTCAAGTTATTATGTCTTCCAATATATTATAGTCATCTACAAACATAAATGCATACATATATGTGTGAGTATGTATGTATGTTTATATATTTGTATATATATATATATATATACAAATATTGTACATATATATTTATATATATATATCTATATATATATATGTATATATATGTGTATGTATGTATATATGTATATATATATGTGTGTGTGTGTGTTTGTGTGTAGGTACACACCAAAAGAAAAGGGTGTGAGCGAATTGTGCTCTCAAGTTCAGTTACCTTTTCTGAAAATACTTTTAACAGTTATCTTTTCCGAAAATTTTGAATATTTGTTTCAAGATAGTGACAAACATGTTGAAAAACAAAATAGTAAATGTTAACAATACATCTCTATCTTTGCAGTATTACAGATTATGTTCTAAAGTACCAGAACAATTCAAGTTATTGTTAATCATTTCCAGAGAAAACCAAATGGCCTTGAAACACACTAACATCGTGACTTCAATTTGGTGGAAAACATGCCTCAATAAGGTTCAAGGGGAGAGATAGATGGAGAATCAATATTATTTCGAAAGCAACCAATGTTCCTGTCAGTGTCACAACTAGTGTACTTCCGAGAAGTCATTAGAGGCAATTGTGAATTCTAGGAAGTAACACTTTCTTCCGACAATCGCTTCTCTCGGCTGCCACTTCCTCCTAAAACGTCATTTCCAATCGAGGTGAAAAATCATGTTAGAATTGATCTAAAATTCTTTTTTTCCTCAAAAAATTCACTTCTCATTTTTTACCAGATTTCTGGGAATTTGTTCATCCAAAATGATTTCATCACGAACCATTTTGTGCGAAAGGCAGTTCTCGAAGTATTAGGTGGACAACAAATTCTAATATTTCTTTTTGTTATTCGTTTTCAAGGAAGGTTTTCGATTTCGTAAAAATGGGATGTTATTGTTTTTGCATATTTAGTATGTGTTTATTTATTTTTTTATCCTGTGAAATTCATGCGTTTGTTTATCGTTGTTAAAAAAAAAAAGAAACTGTATGAGTTAATTATTTCTTTCTTTGAAATGGAGAATAAAAATTTCTTGATTTACGAGTATTGTGAAATACATGATCGAAGGTATTATTAAAAGAATCACGACATTTTAGTAAAGCTATTAGAAATTTACATCTACTGCTGAGCCCAAAAAGTAAGACCAATTATTTTTTTTTTTCTTTATTTATTCTTCTAAATTTATTTCCTCGCCTTCAAATTAATAACCTCCGGACACAATGTACATATGTCCACTTCTTTTTCCAATCCTCAATGCATGCTAAAAAGTCATCGGCAGGAAAAGACCTTCAAAGCGCGCGAAGATTCATGTTGAATCTCTTCAATAGACTGAAAACGGTGTCCCCCGGAGGGGTCTTTTAAGTTTTTTCAACGGTATGAATTCGGTTATGTGGAACAATATGGATTTCATTTTTGGCGAAAGAGTCAGGAAGACTCAATGCAGTGTGAGCTGGGGCATTCAGTGTTTTCGGTACCAATCGAGATTTGACGCTTTTGAGGCCCAAAATTGAATAGACCGATCCTTTTGAAATTCCATCATCATCAGCAAGGTCTATAATTGTAAATCGACGGTTTGCAAGCACCAAATCTTTAATTTCGTGTACGTGAGCCTCGTCGGTTTTAGGTTGATGGTCGACCAGAGGGCTGTTCGTCTACTACGTGTTCTCTGCCTTCTTTGAACTGTATACCCCTTCTAAGCATTTCATTCCGATATAGAATGCTCAGTGAATGCCTTCCTTTCGCAACAAAAATTTATTGCAAATTCTTTGCTCAATTAATTCAGTCATTTCAAAAATCGCCGGTATCAGTTCTAGAGTCTCACAAAGCCAAGCGTAACTCACACACTAATGAATATTTTGAAGTCAAATTTCACACAGATGTCAAGGACAGTGCCATCAACCTAAAAAAGAAAAAAAAACAATTGAAATTCTATAAGCCCCGCTAATTTTAAATTGAAAATTGGTCTTACGTTTTGGACACACTAGTATAAGTTGTCGTAAAGTTGGTGTATTTTCCATTAGATTTACCACATTCTCGAAGGATTAGGTGAAAAAAAACTAATATTTTTTGTTGTATATTTTTAAAAGAAGATTTTGGATTTCGTAAAATTTGAGATATTATTATTTTTTTGAAAATTTAGAATGCGTTTATTTTTTCCTGTTTAATTCAAGAGATTGTTAATTATGTTTAAAATGCAAGCAATGAATATACTTAAATTTGATCCATCCTCCATTGTTTAACTGCTCAATCTGTTTTATTTATAATGGAATCTGTAAAAGATATGCTTCATAATTGCCCTATTTTTTAATATCCAGAAAGCATCTGCATTTTAAATTTTTTCTGTATTTAAGCATAAATATAAAAGCATATATATCTGTAATGAAGTATTTTTTATCATGTGGTTTTTAAAAGAACTGTACTCTTTCTCTTATTAAACATTTTTGATGGCATGTTCTTCCAGTAGTATTAAAGAATCATTATTTTCAAGATAATTATAGACATATCAATTTTTATATTACAATTCCTTTTTTTAAACGAGAATAATTTTTGTTTATATCTTTAATTAAAAGGCAAAAATAAGTTTTAAATAAATGATAAAATTAAATTTAAAAAAAAAATTCCATTTCAAGAATTTGCCCTTAATGGATCAATCTGGATAAAATAATGTTTTATGTTTCGTCTACTTTTTTTTTTCCTTTTATTTCGTAAAGTATGTTTCTTTCATAATCAAAGCGTTAATCAATCAACTTTTGATAAACAGGGTGGCTTTTGAGATAAAAGGCTTTTAGCGCTAAAATGGAATAAAGAAAGTTGGTGGATTTTTCCACCGACTTCAACTTTATTGTCATCAGAAAAAGCTTACCCTAAAGATAAAAGTCTTATTTTGCAATTTTTTATAAGTATTTTTAATTACATATCATTTCCTGTTTTTAATTTCAATACTAGGTACAGAAATATTTATTTATTTTATTTTTTATTTTTTTTTTTTTTTTTTGCCATTCAAATCGTAATCATAATTAGAAATTATGATATTTGGTATGCCTGATTAAACAGTAATATCGACCAGAATGGCCAAATATCTAAAGTTCTGTTGCTCGATGTCACATGTTTCGGATTCGATTCGCGGCAGTGCCGTGGATATTTGTAGTGGTTCGGAATCCAGTTTAAGCCGTAGGTCCCGGTCTCATGGAACTGTAGAGCGTCACGCAGCCAAGTCAGACTACTTCCGGTGCTCCATTACAAAAGAAGTTGCCCTCTTTCCCTTCAACTAAGAGTCCATACGGGTTCGTGGGCTTGGTCTAGTTGTCTAGCAATGGTATAAGAAACAACAACACAGTTATATTAAATATGCTTCTAGACTAGGGTTTCTAAAATATTTCAAACTGTTTTTTTTTTTTTGAAGAATTATCGATTAAAAAGAATCTAGACTTTAAATAACTCTATGGCGTACAAGCATATTAAAATAGCTAATTACAAGAGCAGAAAATAATGTTGGGTTTAATTCCTCAGTTTACCTGCTGTGAAGGACGGACATCCCATTAATGGTCTACTTATGGATAGAGGGAAAGGGAACATCTTCTGTTGTGATGGAGCACCCATAGGCAGAACTGGTCAGAAATCATCGAGACACTCAGCCGAGAGGAAGCGCAGCACACCTGCTCCCCACTAATAAATATATTTGGCGCACTTTGCGCGTATCCGAGTTCCGGGTTTTCGGTTTAGAAGTTGATGCTGAAGAAGGTGGGAAGAGCCTTCCCTGGGTACGATGCTGGATATGGAGGGGCAGGATAGGCTTAGATGGAATTACGCCGGATTTGCGTACCGTATGGGAGAAAACCCGGCAGATTCACGAGGCAAGATGCTGAACATCACAAACACTCTCGAGCCTCCTCGTTTTTGAAACTGGACCTACAACAACAATGGACGTCATCCCTAATGCTCACCAGCGGCCCACATTACTACTGAGACCCGAGACTGGCTATTTTTAGCTCTTTCTTGAATCTTGTACTCTAATAAAACTTTGATTACTGGATTCGAGAATACTAATTTATTTACTTTCGAAAATTAATGATTACTTATAAAAGTAATGATTGTGGTTAGGCAATTTTATCCAGGAACGTTAACAGAAAAGTACAATAGGGCTGAAGTTGTACGGACCTGAATTAATGAATTAGAAAAAATCATTATAGTACGATATTCATCATTACCGAACTATAAAAATCTTTAAAAGGTAACTTACATTTTTTGTAAAATATTGCATTTAATAGTAATAGAGCTCTGTATGAGAAAATACAAAATCAATTTATTAAACCAAATTATCAATTAATTAATTTGAAAAACCGATCACATAATGGAGCATTTTGACAATAATCATCTCCATAAGTTCGTAAAATCAATTATCAAATGGGAATCTTTTTCATTATCAGTAACATCGTTTATATAATTTAATCGTATCCTTAAGGGCCTCATATCATAGCAGCGTTACTTTGTTGCTAATTTAGGACAAAAAGCAAATGGAAAAAAATAAAATAAAAATTAATATAAAAATTAAATCAAATAAATAAAAGTAAAATTCATATTATATTGTGATCCTAAATATAGCCTATAATTTTTGTTATTAAATTAAAACTTTAAATTTATACACTTTAAACATTGTACCTTGTTCAACTAAATAGCAAAAATAAAAAAAAAATTCTTATTATCACAATTTAAAAATAAACTCTATTCCCGGAAAATTAAAGGCTTTTTTTAATTCCAAAAATAGCTAAACATTAAAAAAATGATTAAAATTATATTAATTAGTTACAAGTAATTACAGATACACCCACCCTATATTTTTAATGAGAATCGTTTTAAAAGTTCCATAAAGATGATTAATTAATTTATTTAAGAACGGTATTAATTTTTGACATGTAGCTTTAGAAAACACTTTTTTTTTTACGATATTCATCTGCCCAGGCTTACTTAAAAGATTTGAAAATACTTTCGCCTCGAGTTGAAAAAAAAAGTTATTAGTAATTCTTTCGGCGTTAATCACATCCTCAATTCTTTATGAGTCTTTAATTAATTATTATCGATCCGTTAAAATTAAAAACCTAATGATGGATCCTGTTATAAGTCTTCATAAATCCATTTGTCTAATTGATGAGAAAAATTCTGTTATAAAGGAGGAAAAAAAACTCAAAAAGAATGCCATCAATTTTGGAATTTAAAAACGTAGGTGTCGTGAAAGAATATTTAATAAAAGCTTCCTAATAATGTAATTGTTATAATAACAAAAGTTGTTATGATTTTCTTAATTATTTTCTTAAAAATTTCAGTTGGAATGAAGTGGAAGGAAGTAGAGAGACAGGTGATAAGTTAAGATTTCAAGCAGAAATCAGGATTCAGTGGTAACAAACTTAGCTAACATGGAGGAAGAGGGCTCGAAATCAGTGAATTTGAAATCAGATCCGAATCCATTACTGTCACTGCTTTCTGTTAAAAGAACTCTCTATAGAGATTTTGATAACTGGTATAAGCATCTTGCATTGGAATCTATTCTTCTATAGGGAAGGCCCTGGCCTCCCAATACGACTGCAAAACCTCTCCCTGGCACTGAGCCTCCCTGTTCAGACCTGGACATTTCAAAAGATGTTCTGAATTCATTGTTCCAGTTCTACATATTGGGCAAGTATTCGAGGCGAGGACACCTATCCTGTTTAAGTGTTCCGCAAGACAATCGTGTCTGGTTCTTAATTGAAAATTAGCAACCGCTTTTTTTCATGGACTAGTATTAAAGATTTCCCAGCTGTATTGAATATTGTGCCCCCTTTTTGCCTTCAGCATAATAAATTATTCCTTCTAGATTAGTATTAGAAGTAATTAGATAAAATAAGCCAGTAACACACTTTTTTTATCATGATTAAAAATTCGCCAATAATCTAAATTAGTTCCATCCTCATTATTGTTTGTCTAAAACAAATATCATAAAAATGCACATTTTCATAAAATTTAATAATAAATCTTTAAAATTACATATAAATATTCTAATTGTAGTTGACTTCTTGCGATCTAAAAGAAAATTAAACTGTTATTCTCAGTAACAACAAGGCGAGAATGTGTCTGATAATTGAGGTTTAATTGCTGTGAATATCATTACGTAAAAGAGAAAAAATATTTAAAAACGATATACATTTCTTAGATCAAATGAAATGCAAACTTCTAAAGTTTTATTTATTGTGTAAGTAATTTAAAAACATTTTTCTCATCATTTATATTCTTTTTCCCATTCACACAGAATATTTTTAAATTTAGATCAGAAATTTATCATTCTTAAATGAAAAAAAAATCCTCTTGTATTAAGAAATTTTTCTGTTCCCTTTCTCAATAAACAATGATTAATTCCAGTCTTATAAACATACTCCATTTTGAGCAAAAAAGTTTTTATTCCACTTTCTTGATTACTTTCTTCAACGTATTTTGAAAACTAGAACGATTCTATGTCAGGTTCATTATATTTGCATTAAAACTTCTATCATAATATACTGTAATAATTATCTCAATTTATCCTTATCGAAAAACAATCTTTTTTCTGAATAAATATAATTAGACTCGATCACGGTTAATATATATTTCTATAATGGGAAATCTTATTTTTTTTCTCTTTTATTTTGCAAATTTTTTTTTTTTTTTTTTTGTACTTTTTATACTTTTATACTTTTCTACATTTTTATTTTTGCCTTTTTTTTATTTTTATTCATAAAAAATCCATTTATCATGTCATAAGCTTTTTTTTTTTAAAAATATTTTTAGTAATTTTTCTAATGGTTTCTCAAAAATTTGTATATAGTATAAATTAGTTGTAAATAAATAAAATATTAATGATTTACTGTTAAAATAATTAAAATATTTCTCTTTGCATAGCAGGCATATTTGTTCTAGAAATAATATTTTTTCTCTGTTATTAAACTTGAATATATTTCATTTTAAGTATATTGAAATATAATTCATTAAGAATTAATTTTTTCAAAGGTTATAAAATCTTTTTATATCCAAGTTTTTATCAATGTGATATAATTTTTTATAACTTTCATTTAGTGTTTTTAGTGTGTAAATCATTTTCATTTAGATTCATTAATTTTAATGATTTACTATTAAAATTATTAAAAATTTTTTTGTATGGCAGATATAATTGTTATAGATATAATATTTTTTTTCTGTTATTAATCTTGTATATTTAAGTGTATTGAAATGTCATTCATCAAGAATTAAGGTTTTTTTTAGAAAGGCTATAAAATCTTTTTATATGTTGTTCAAATTTTTTTGTTTTTATCATCAATGTGATATGATTTCTTTTATGAATTTTTATTTGGTATTTTTTATTACGTAATTCATTCCCTTTTATGTAATTTTAATGATTTACTGTTAAAATATTTAAAATACTTCATTTTTGTAATGCAGGCATAATTGTTCTAGAAATAAATATATTTTTTTTTTTTTTGTTATTAATCTTGAATACATTTCATTTTAAGTAAATTGGAATATCATTCATCACGAATTAAGGTTTTCTTTAGAATGGCTATAAAATATTTTTATATGTTGATTCAAGTTTTTCTTATGCTTTTTACCAACAATGTGATATAATTCTTTATGAATCTTCATTTGTGTTTTTTTATTATGTAAATCATTTTCATTTAGGTAATTTTAATGATTTATTGTTAAAATAATCATTTTTAGTAGTAAAGTAAAAGTAATCTTTTAGTAGTTTAGTTAAAGTAGTCTTTTCTGTATGGCAGACGTAATTGTTATAAAATAATTTTTTTCTCTGTTATTAATCTTGAATGTATTTAATTATAAGTATATTAAAATATCATTCATCGAGAATTAAGATTTTCTCTAGAATGGCTATAAAATCTTATTAAACGTTGTTTCAAGTTTTTTTATTATCAATGTGACATTATATTTTTATGAACTTTAATTTAGTGTTTTTATTATCTAAATGATTTCCATTTAGATAATTTTTTTTAAAAAAGTTCCCTTTATCATGTCAAAAAATTAAAAAAATATATTTTTAGTGATTTTCTAATTGTTTCTCAATAAAAAAAAATGTTAATAAAGATTATTTGTAAATAAATAAAATTTTAATGATTTACTGTTAAAAATAATTAAAATATTTCTTTAGTATGGCAGATATAATTGTTCTAGAATCAATATCTTTTCTGTAATCTTAAATATATTTCATTTTAAGTATATTGAAATATTTCATCAAGAATTAATTTTTTCTTTAGAAAATCTATAAAATCTTTTTATATGACGACTCAAGTTTTTGTTATGTTTTTATTATCAATGTGCTATAATTATTTTATGAATTTTCATTTAATGTTTTTATTATGTAAATTATTTTCATTTAAGATTAATTTTTAATGATTATTTACTTTAAAATAAGTAAAATATTTCTTTTTTTTTTTTTGTGTGGCAGACATAATTATTCTATAAGTAATATTTTGCTTTGTTATTGATCTTTAATATATTTCATTTTAAGTATATTGAAATATTATTCTTAAGAATTAATATTTTCTTTAGAAAGACTATAAAATCTTATTATATGGTGATCAAATTTTTCTTATGTTTTTTACCATCAATGTGATATTATTTTTTTATGAACTTTCATTTAGTATTTTTATTACGTTATATATTTCTGTTTTTGTATGTTTTAATTTATGTTAAAATAAAAAATATTTCTTTTTTTGTTCAAACTAAATCCGTAGTTTTATAATATTTTTATTACTTTTTTAATGCAATCTTCCATCCATTTAATAATCTCGGTAATGTTTTAACAATTAATAAAATACAGTTTCAAAATGTTTATTACAGGTTCTAAACCCATGTGAAAAATTTAATTTTCATTCTTTTTTAAAACATCTTTTGAAAAACCCAGATAGAATAATAATTTATTCAACATCATAAAGTTAATCGATTCATCAATTTAGATAAGTTTCTAAATTTAGTAAAAACTGATCATAAAAATATCAGCCAGTTTCCCTTTTATAAAATTAAAAATCTAAGTACTTTATCATATAAATAATATTCTCCTCTGCATCCATTAAAACATTATGTTGTGAAATGTTAAGTTTATTGAAATTTATATTCTCCAACTTTTCTTTATGATGCATCATTAAATTGCTTGTATGTTACAGAAAAGGTGATTATGGTTTTTTATTTACAGATCATAATGTTTTCAATGTAAAAATAATAATGTTTAAATATAAAAAAGAATGATTTGTAAGATGTATCATAAAAGCTTTGACATTAAATAATTTGTATTGAAAATTAATGGTTAAAAGGTGCTTGCATGATAATTAAATTATTCGTGAAAAATTTTTTTCTATGGCTATAACATTGAAAAGTAATAAATGATTCTGATTACTAATAATAGACAGAAATATGCTTCAATTAAAAAAATATAATGATTTTTTTTTATTTTATATCATTTTCTATTCTTATAATTTTATCTCTCCGCATTATTTAAGTTAATAATTTTTTATTTTAAATATTGGCTTTAAATTTGCGATTTATTGTTAAAAATATCCTTACCTATGAAACTGTCTGTTACTTTAAAACAATGCAAATGTTGTGAGTTTCTAAAAAAATCAAAAGATTTAAAAAAGGCTGTGCGGTAAAAACTTAGAAAACGTTCAAAACATTTTATAATGGAAAATTGATTAACTTTTACTTTATTTTGGCAGGTCCTTTATTGTCATTTTGGTTACATGAATTATTAATATTGCCAAATAGTTATTACTAAAAAATTTTAATGCTTTTAAAAATAAAACTGTTTTCAGCTTAGTTATAAAAATTATGAAAACACTACATCACAAAATGTGAATGAAATGTTTTGCATTAAATGAATACTGAGTGGGGGGCCTGATGGCCGGAATGAAAGCTCTCTTACGCTTGATGCCACATGTTTCGGAGTCGAACACGAGGTGCCATGGATGTTTGAAGTGTTTATGAATCCGCTTTAAACCGTAGGTCCCGGTCTAATATGACTATAGAGCGTTGGTTGTAGATCTGGCAACTCTACTCCGTAAAAAATAATCTTCTGTCTCGAAATCTCCGATCCACCATGGGGCTGTTGCGCCAATGAAGTAGAATATTTGTAGGAAAATTTCTTTTTGTGGGATTTTTTAAAGAACTTTTAAAAACTTTAAGAAATTAGCTAATAATTAAAGTTTTTATGTATATATGATTCGATTGGAGAAAACAATGCAATGCACATTTATAATGCAAGATTATACAATTATATAACAAGGTTAAAAATTAAAAGAGCGTACTAAGTAATTAACATCAAAACTCTTAATCTCAAATTCCAGATCAGTTTGCCAAAAATAAATTTTAATTTTAAAATCATTACAAAAAAATGCATTTGAAATTAAAAGAGATCAAATATGATGATAAAATAACAATCGACACACAATAGAGAAATGTGATCTTTTAAACTGCATTTATCTGCTATGATTATTACCCTCTAACATATTTTATTCGCCACAAATTTCAATACAGAGCGTGATATTTATTTCTGGATTCAAAAATAAGAATTGAAGTAGACGATGAAACTTTCTTAAGATGATGCCAGATTTAATAAACTTTTCTAAAGTGTTTTCATTTCACTTCTTATTCTGAAGAACGGAAATTGAAAATCTTTTCTTCCAGATGTTATTCTTTTTGCAGCCGAGAATGTGTGCTAATTTGGATAAGCCCTCGCGTGGGTTTAAATGCAGGAAAAATTGCTTATCCAATATGCAGGCGTGAATATTTTAACTGTAACTTTTATTTAATCTCATGAAACACCACCGATACCCTGTTTTATTATGATATATTCTTCAGAAAATTTTGTTTTGGAGGCTGTTGTAAAAATTCTTTTCATCTCATGATGCTTAATACCCGTTGAATTTTAAATTTTAAAAAAGATGTATAACAAAAGATGTAAATTTATGAAAAAAATTTATAATATCGTTCTAGAAATTTAAATATAGTAAAAAGATTGAAATTTATGTATCACATAATATCAAAAAATTGTAATGTCCTAAAGAAATTTATAATGTCATCGTGTTTCGGGCTTTAATCTTTTTAATTAATTACATTTTAACTGAACTGTAGGGAAAAGTTCCAAATTAAAATATTTTTGCAATTTATAGTGCAAAAGAAGGAACAATTTCCATTCATTATATTCATCAACAGAAAGTTTTATGTGTACTGGGTTTTACAGGTGAGGGGTATATGTACAGTGTTTCGTGAATAAAATTCAAACTTCTAGGAGGTAAGTACATCTAATGAGACTCGGAATCACAATAATGATATCACGACACGTAGTTGAGTTCCAGGATAAGGAGTTCCGGAGATTCTAAATTTCTGGCGTCAAATTTTCATTTCATACAGCTATTGTATGGTAGTTGATCGTATATGAAGTGGAACCAACCTATGTGAATAGAGCTTACGGTTCTGTAAGTACATTGGACGAGTCACACAAAGTTGTAAGCACAGCTATATTTGGTGAAGCTTATATATTTAATCTTAGCCTATATGGACGCCTGCGGCGTGGTTAATTAACTTTTTTTCTTCTAATGCAGCTGGCAAAAATAATAGACCGTGATCTTCCGCCATAAGGGCTGCACCGATGTTACTCACTTTTGCATTACCCAGGGGGCGCGATGTAGAAAACCCACGGACCACATTGGACGCCACGGACGCGGAGTAACAATGCCCTCTACGATCCTATTAGGACCGGGGACCTACAGCTTAAGGGATTCGAACCACTACAAACACCCATGGCAAAGCCGGGATTTGAACCCGATACCTGTGGTACCGAACGCCAGAGCGCTAGCCATTCGGCCATCAGGCCCATGAGTTAATTATCTAAAAACGCTATTCTTTCCATGGAGAGATATGTGCGATTGGTGAGGTATTCTGGACATGGGGAGATAGTATTAAGTCTGATACAAGACAATTTCAAGTTCAATTATACGAGTTTTTCACAGATGCCGGTAGTTTTTCCTTTTGCCATTGTTGAACATTTTCACATTTTAGGAAGTCCATTGATTATAAAAATTTTTTTCCACTAGAGCAGTCATGAACGAACGATTTGGACACTGAGGGAAGTTGTACTAAGAGTGCTACAAGACAATCAAGTTCAAGCATCGTGATGGCCAATAAAGTTTAGCTCTCTGGGCGTTGGTAATACAGGCTTAAGATTGGAACTGGGGAGGCATGATGTTTGTTGATTTATTTCAATCCATTAAAACTGTAAATCAGTTTAGTGTAGCCCAAAGTGTGCAAAAAAATTACCGTAGTTGACGAACTAAAACCAAATCAAGTTCAAATGTGATAACCTCCTTGTGCTGTCATACCAGTAGTTCACACCTTCTTGTGTTTGATTAGCCTTTTCAATTTTTAGAAGTCCATTGGAAAAAATATTTTTTCCGTGGGTAGATCTGCCATGAACGATTGGCGATGATCCTTGGATATTGGGAGATCGTGCTATGGTGCCCAAATATGCAAAGTCAAACCAGTTCAATAAAGAAAGCATTTGTTTACTATGTCAGTAGTACAATTTTGTTATTGTTAAATTATTTTCTACTTTTAAGAAAGTCCATTGATTAAAAAAAGATTCTTTCCAGACACAGCTATTATGAACTACACTTCTCAATAGCGAAGACTTTGGACATAGAGGGTTACTTTTGGCATCGTGTTAGGTCTGTTTCCAGGACAATCCATGTTTAAATGTAAGCAAAGATTTAGTGCCTGCTAGTAGTTTACCTTGTTATTGTTGACCATTTTATCTCTATCTTGATCAATGATTTTTGATCAATGAATATCTGACCATTTAATATATGTACATACATTGATTAATAAAATGCACATTTACGTGGTGCAGAAACTTTCATTCTTTGATGCTTTCGCTACACGTTACCGCATCAAGCATGAACCTGAGTTTCGGGATTTAGTGTTACTGTGCACTCCTAATAATCTAAGTTGTACTTTACTATAGATGGCAGCAGTACAGAGTTTCTGGTTTCTTATTCAATCATGCCACACTAATCATGCATGGCTTATGGTTAGCGGGAATCAATGAATACTGCGAAGTTACCGTAAAATGCTGAATGAGCATTGTATAGAAAATCTATATTTGCACTGAGGAAAAGTTTTAGTCTCATTTTCATTTCAATTAAGCTAGTACATAGTGAAATCTTCGCATCTCCATTTTTGCAGCGTCCTATGCTGTCTTCAGTCTGTTTTTTGTTGGCCACTACTATCATGTACAAATTCGATATTCGTCTCCCAAAGCTTACAGGTCCACTTGCATCTACAAAATAGTGAAGCTATAAAATAAAAATTATTTAAAATAAATTAATCTCCTCCCTGCAACCCGAGAGATTTCTATTTCAGAAACATTTATCTCAAAATAAAATGCTGATTTTCACTTTTGAGGGTTTAATTATGTATGTTTTAAAAGATATGTATTTTTAAAACATGCGCTTACTTAAAACTGCAATACTATATATATAAGGTCACTATGGCGGTATAATTATGCATATATATATACATATATTATTTTAACAGTGTAATCTTTCTTTTACTTGGTGGTTTTTAAAAGTCAAAATCCAAGCTTCTTATTTTGTGTATAAATTTAAAACCATATGTTACTAAGGTATTTCTAATATAAACAAAATGAAGCTGAATGACTTTACGACAACTAATTATTGCATAAATAAATATTATTATCAAATAATATCGTGCTTTATTACAAAATATTCTCTACTTCAGTCATTTTTCACGAAAAAAATAGCTTGTAGTGCCTTTAGATTTTACCATTTGACTTTAAAAAACTTTCTTTTAAAATACTTCTTGCAAGCTTTTAAAAATAAAACTTTTTAGAAATATATTGTCTTGATATTTATAATTAGTTACCTTTTTATACAAATATATACAATGAAACATAAATGATGAAAGTCTCAAAACTAATTTCCTAACCAAAGTACCATTTTAAAACAACTTTTTCAGTAAATACTGTTTAGCTTTATGTTTAAAATTATTTTGAATATTTGAATGTCCTAAACAAAGAAACATGTTTTCAAATTCAACTTCACCAGTTCTAAAATAAAAAAAGATAATTTATGATTACATTATTACTATTTTTGAATACTTTTTTTAAACTCATGCCCCTAAAGATTTGAAAACGACAGTAAATATTATCAGGTAGTCAATTCAAATGCAATAATTGAAAATTTAGTTAAATAAATCTTTACGGAAAAGCATTTAAAAAAGCTCCAATAGCATGGCGTGTTTGAAAGAGAAGTAAATAAACCGATGCGCTCATTAAACTCATGCAAACTACGTTGCTAGTTTTACAAATCCTAGAAGTGGCTCACCCTAAAAAATTTCTTTTCAATATAATTCACATTAACATCCATCCTATTCTATTGTAGGTTAAATTCCTTCTTCATCTGCAAACCTCTCTAAATCTGACGTCAAAACACTTGACGGGAATTATTCAATCTCACTTTTTCCCGCTGAACTTGGACGTCACCAATTCAGGTCCTGGGTTCCCGAAATTATAAAACTCTCCACTTCAGCAAGAGAAACCCCGTTTTTTAGTGGTGAAAGATTTTTAATCACCAACCAGCACGCGCGCTTTCTGAATGCAAAATTGAATTAGTGAACCCAACTGGTGTATAGTGCGCTGACAGGAACCAATGTGGCGGGCTTCTTTTAAGTGTGCTTTTTGCAGAATAGTTCCAGACATATAAATGCTTATCCCAAATTAATTTTTACCGAGTGGGCTTGAATTGTTGAAAAGAGTTTATGTAGTAAAGATTTTTAAAACTAAATTTTTACAATTAGGACATAACGTAGCTCTTAAAAATGCGTGGTAGTTTAAAAGTAAGTTATAATTCAAACGCCAATACGAATATTTGCAATTATGTAAGAATATCTTTATGTCAATCGTCAACAATCAACATAAGAATATCTATGTTAATGTCACAATCAACATAAGGATAATCTATGTCAATGTCAACTATCAATATTACAAATATTCTAACAAATGTCAGTCGATATAAATAGAACAAAAAGCAACTTTTGAATTTAGCTCTTGCAGTAGATGTAGATTGCAATGGTGCAGATGGCTCGCTCTTTCTTTCTTATTGCAATGAAAACATCAGTGACATGTTATGATTACATGAAACTACCAAATCATCATAGTTTAAAAATGTGTCAAACATCAAGCTTTAAGGATCGAATGCTTGCATGGATTAAATGAATATAAAAATAATTTATGTTTATATGCGCTTCAACGATCACTATACAACATCTATGTCATACTGCCAACAATCAATATAAGAATATCCGCGTCAATGATATAATGACACGTTCTTTCTTATTGCAATGCTACTACTAAGTAAAAATTATATACAATAAATAAGTACGTGGTAAAAATTGACACATGTGCTGATGTAAGCAAATGCTTCCATGGAAAAAATGCGATAACGAAGGTATATTGTACATTTTAAATATGCATTATTTTTTAGTAATCATCTTTCAAATTCATGTAGTACTACTTAATTTAAAAATATATTGACTTGATTGAAATACACACATTAAAAATACATTGGGCAGCAAAATTAAATATTTTTCCCAAAAACTCATTGCTTTAAAATATTTTAAAGCTACTGACAAAAAAAATAGTGCATTAATATAGTATTTTAACAGCACAACAAAAACATATACATTTGCTTTAAAAACCGCGTTAAATATTTATGGTTATCTTATGCTTTAGTGTTTAATAGCTGAAAAAAAAAAAATATGCATAAATTAGAAAATGGCAATAGTATGCTTGAAAAACCGCTTATGCTTACATTTATAAATACAGTGATTTGATAAAAATTTTATTTTGAACTTAATATAAATAAAGTTAATAGAGATCCACATTCCCACAATTTAATACCTTTTGAAAAATACATTTATTTCCTCTCCTTTTAAATTAATCAGAATTATTTATTCGTTGTAGTTAAAACTTAATATTTTTTTCTCTGCATTCGTTGAAAAATTACAAATATTACAAATTAGGGCCTAACGTTAAATACGCCGATGGAACCATTTTTTCGAAAAATTCTTCCAAAGTCCCTAACAAAGTTTCAAATTCTTAACGCATCGAAGTTCCAAGGTGTGATAACTTTCCAAGAATTTTTCCTTTTGCTTTTCTCCAGCTGTGATGCTAGAGCTGCTCTGTTTAGCTATTGTTTCTAACACAATCCTAAAAACCCAAGACATATTGGATTGCCGCTAATCTTGAAAACCTGGCATCACTTGAAAAAGTATAGTCCTCCAGGGGTTCCGCCTACTGTGGGATCTCTAGGCAATGAGAAAGCCGACTTCCTTGGGCTAAAAGGGGGCTTTAATGACACAAAAAATATCTCGTCCACCCTTCCACTTATCAAAATCTCATCAAAAGACAAATTCTAAAGTTTGGCGCTCAAGAAGACCTCTATAACCGTGTTCTCCTATAAGTTTTGGAAGAATGCCATCCCAAATTCTATGTAATGTCTCCAAGCGTAAAAGCCCAGACTGGGCACTGGACATGACTGCCTGCGCAAACATCTTTACAGACTCAAAATTGTTCCTCTTTTCCTGATATGCACCCTGTGCAGCTCTGGAGGAGCGCGTGGACCACACATCTACTGCACTGTCCTGATCTGAGCAAGACTCTTTTCGCCGAGCCGATATTGGGAGCGAGATATGCTAAGGATTAATGAACTCTTGCTGGCAAAGTAGCGTTTGTTGTTTCCGTTCTTTTTTTGCCTTTCGTTGTCTCCAAATCCTCTGCTCAACTGGTCAATGGAAACAAAAAATTAAAAATAAAAATAAAACTTCCAAGAATTCGTTTTTAACTGAAATCCTGATGAACCTCTTAGGTGTGAATATTTCCTTTGTCCATCTTCGCTAAGTCAACAGGAGTCCTTGCTTTAGTGCCAAGAATGGTATAAAATTCTTCGCCAAATTTAAAAAGATAACCCTCTAAATTTGCACTAGTTAAACAGCAAAAGGTCTTGATTGCAATACTTAGATTTGCGCACACATTGCGGTGCTACATGCAGTACACTTTATTCAATATTCCCCCAAATGTCGAGCAAGGTTATTAATTTGAAGTTTAAAGAGTGTGATATTTCCTTTAGAATGGTAGTGTTATTTTAGCGAGTTTTAGAGTTTTAATGTGAGCAATATGTTCGTGTCCCTCAGGAGTAATATATTGATCTTAAGATGGTGGAAGATTAATATTCTATTTTTGGCTTTACAAGACCTTAAAGGAGAATTTTTGAGCTTAGTGCAAATGATCATGGAAGACTGCGCATTTTCTTATGGTTTAAAAGACAAATATTGAAAATTTTACAAATGAATATTCAAATTCTATCGCATTTTATGAAATATAAAAAATTTAGGATTTTATTAAAAAGTTATAAAGTTTATTTTTTCACTTATGCAATAGTTGATAGTAATTTTTTTATGTAATAACCAAGAAAGAGAAAGTCATGGTAGTTATAAAACAGAAAGGTCATTAAGTCTCTCTCCTAGACATGAAGCAAGGTGAATATGGCCTTGAAGCTAAGATTAGTGTTATAACTTGTGAAAGGACAAGTCATGTTAGTTATATATAGAAATGTCAATAAGTCTTAGACTGCAGCAAGATGAATATGCCTTTTTTGAAGCTAAAGACTTATGTTATAATCAGAAAGGAAATGTTAATGGTAGTTATATATAGAAATGGCAATAAGTCTTCCAGACAAGAGCA